>MU685706.1:7539-76198 GCA_026770625.1 Nicotiana glauca
GGGGGGTTGTTTGGGTTATGGGGCAGACCGGGTCGGGTTGACCCAGTGGGTTTTGGGTTGGACTTGTGAGACATTTGGGCCAGGTAAATTCAAATTAGAATAAGAGGCTCAATCCGATTTTTCTTTCACATTTTTTTCTCTCTTTCCATTTATTTGTTGCAAAATTAACACTTAAAGATCCTAAATTAAATTAATAAAACTAAAATTAACTTAAAATACTAATCAACTTCTAATAATAATTATCACACAAAATTAAACATCAATTAAAATAGAATCACACAATTTGGACCTTAAATGCTAAAAAATGCAAAAATACATATTTTTGCGATTTTCCATTTTTGTAAAACAAACTTAATTACTCTTAATTGTAAAATTAAATCCTAAATGCAAACGCGACATATTTTGTATTTTCGTTAATTTAAACACATAAACACGCACACACAAATACAAACAATAAAAGAAAAAATAGCACAAAATCTATAAAAATTGCACACAACCCAAAACTATTTTATTTTGAATTTTTGGGAGTAGTTCTCATATAGAGCAAAAATTACGTGCTTACAGTTGCCCCTCTTTGTTCGAAAACACGAAGAGCTTTCGTGCAAAGATAAAGTGAGCGAGCAATTTTTGCCCGTTTGAGTACTCCGTGTGAAGCATTTTTTTGAAAGATTTGGCCGAACCTTTGCTTCAAAAGGTCTCCTACATATCCCTGGCTAAAAGGGAATCAGGTAAATGTAGTTCGAGAAGTTTCGGTAGCTGGGACTACCGTGGAACTGTGATTTTGCCGTTTACTGCTGTTGTTGCTGCTACGGCTACTGCTTGCCAACCTCCGTATTACATCTGCATCCTACTACTGTTGTCCTTTCTTTGCCTTATAAACCATTTCCTTCTACTGGAAGTACCTTCAGAATCGCTTCCTTCAAAAACAAAACTTGTGTTGTCTTCCCTAGAAACTACTGGGGAATTAATTACTTACCTGCTGGGGATATTACTGTTGGAGGAATCTCTCTTCTTCCCCTTCTTCTTCTTATTTTTTTTTTTTTCAAAACTACTCTCTTCAAAACTTTTATTTTCTCTCAACACTGCTGGGGATAAAAGTGTTATCAGCTGGGGATAACGTTGTTGAGGATAACGCTGCTGGGGGAATTTTATTCCTTCAAATTCGATGCTTCATTCTTCTGGAAGCTGCTGGGGATGACACTTGGCTTTTGCTCTTTCTGAACACTAGTTTCGTCCCTTTGTTCCGTCCGCTGGGGGTACAACTCTTTTCATTAAAATTTGTTATTTTCTTTCTTTCAACACTGCTGGGGATAATACTGGTTCAAAGACCGCTTCCCTTAAAACTGGTGTTATCTTTTTTTCTTCTCCAAGTGGATACCTGTCTTCCAGAAAATTTTCAAAATGAAAGGAAAATTTTCTGCCCCTGTTTGATAATCTTCCTTGTGGCATGCCTTTCTGCCATCAATGTCATTTCCTTTTCCTACTTCAAATCAAAGAAAATTTGTTAGTTTAAAATGCGGTGGTTGGTTGTGATGCTCCTGCTGGGGATGGTTCTTCCTTTCTCCTTCCCTGCTCTGCGTTTCATTACACTTTCAAAACTTGCTGGGGAGGATGTTAATTGTTGGTCTTAGCATGACTTGCCCTGCCTTGCATCGTATGACCATCTTGAAACTTGGCCGGTACCTTCTGCCTTGCGTTGTATCCCCCCTTCTTTTGTGGCATAGCTAGGGAATTGGCATTTCCCCCGACCTTTGAGTCTCACTGGCCTTGGCCTTGAGTCTCATTAACCTTCACTTTTGTTGGGGATATCCTCCTTGATACCGACCCACTCCCTTTGTCAATCTCCTCTTGCTGGGGAATATCCTTCTGGACACTGGCCTTGGGTTTGTTCCCTCTTGACTCATACCATTTGGGTGTACCAATCAGATCCCGTCTTGCATAATTGGAAAGATGATGGCAAATTTTGAAGTCATTTCTAACTTGTTCAGACCAAACAGACTCTACTAGGGAAATTTTTTTTATGAAAGGAGAAAGATAAAAAGGAACAGGATAAAAGACAAAGGAAAGAGATGACTCTCTAACATGAGAAACTATAAAATAAAAACCTATCAAATGCGGATACCGACTCTAATGGTCATGACATGCACATATGGCCTATCCTCCGTCGTCAATCGTCTTTCAAGATCTTTGTTTGGTGATTCCCCATCTGATTCTCACCCTTATTTGACTTGTAGTGCCCAAAGGTTTTCACTATCAAGCCTCTCTCATTTTGGTTTTTCTCTCAGCTTTCAGTCGCCTCAAGGTGCCCGTGAAGGTTTTCTCCGATAAGACTCTAATTTGTATTATTTTTCAGCTGAGGATTGGGGTGTTACCACTAAGACTCTCTTTTATTTCTCTTCTGTGGGGATCAAAGCCTTTTCTGCTGGAGATCAGAGTGTTATGTTCTGATGAAACTCTCTCATTTGCCTGACCTGGCCTATTTTGAAGATTGGTCAAAAGGTCTTTCTTCGGACCGTAATGTGGGATTTGAATATGGCTAGAAAGAAAGGGTATTTAAAGGCTCAAAACAAATCAATTTGGGTTCAAAATTACAACCTTCGGAACTAAATTTATTTATAATAAACACAACTTTTGCCCCAGTTTCTTGCTTGGGGATTTTTATTTTTTTGTTACACTATGACCAAGCTGTGAAGCGCCTACGTATCCTCTTTGAGGATTCAGGTCAAACGTAGTTCCCAATTTCTTTGTTTTTCTAGTTTTCATTTTTACTTTTTTCATTTTTTCTTTTCTTTTTCTTTTTATTTCCTCATTCTTTCTTTTTTTTTCTTTGCTTTTCTTTTTCTTTTTCTTCTACGTTTGTGTTTCTTTGTTACTGATTCCGAATGAGGGGTATGAAAGAAAACAAATAAAGCTCAAAAGGGGTAACGAAGGATAAAGTGTTTAGGTAGCAGAATAAAATGCCTTCGTCATTCCAATCTTCAAAACATGCATAGCACAAACAACGCGATTAAACAAAGATTTATAGCCTCTTCTGATGGTGCTGGACTTGACAATTACATTCACACATTTGCTTTTTCATCTGTTAAATACCAAGCGCCATTTGGGCAACACTTTCACTCTCATCATCATGAACGACCCTCGTGTCAATTTGGCCAACTTGCCTTTACGATTTTCTTTATATTTTACTTGCCCCAGTTTCACATGACTCGGGCTCCAAGTAATTCCAAACCGTTCTTATTTCCTCTAAATGTCCCGATCACCTCCTAATGGTTTTATGATTAACTTTTAAGATTATGTCCAAACCGTGCGCACATGTCGTGTCACTAGAATCGATGTTGCACAAAAGCAAAATAAAAGGGTAAAGAAAAACTAAACAAAGAAGAAGACTTGAGGCAACAAAAGACCGGAATTTGAATTAGACAAACGGTGAAACTGTTTAACAACAAAACAAATAGTTACAACCCTAAAACAAACCTAAAACAAACCGTTGTGACAAAAATGAGAAGATAAGAGGGTTTGATACAAGACAATATCTGGATCACCACCCTAAAATAACCCGGACAATAGAAATGACAACAACCTAAACCACCAAAGCTCCTCTCCGGCTAACCCAAAAATGGAGCATCTTTCCAATTACCAAGCACAGCATCTTAGCCACTGCCTTCTTCATCAATAATACGGGTGTCGACTGCATCCGGATTTTGTACGACAACGTCTCCTGCATTAATAAGATCCTGAATTGCTTTCTTCAGCTTCCAACATTTTTCTATGTCATGCCTCGGGGCATCTGAGCAATATGCGCACCTTTGAGAAAAATCACACCTCTTTGACCGATGATTTGGCATTTTTATCTGAATTGTTTCAACATGCCTAGTTGCTTCAGTTTCTGGAACAAACTGGCATACGATTCTCCCACAGGGGTGAGAGCCTTTTCTCGTTTCAGCAACCTCTCATTCCTAAATGCCTTATTTGGCCTAAAACCTGACCCGTGAGGTTTCTAGTATACTCGTGGGGGTGGATAGGCATTTGGTGGAGCTGGGTACTTGGAAAGTGAAGTATGTCTTTGGGAGTCCCGTGGGGAGAAGTAGGGGCCAGGAGAATTACAAGTATATCCACGGATTCGATATAGAGGCTGAGGGCCTTTAGCAAGGACGACCACTGGACCTTGTCGTTGGGGAGGTTCAACCTGCGGGAACTATTTGGGGACCTCGTGAGCAACCTCGGAGGGGTAATGCTGGGCATTATGAGCTTCGAGTGGGTGTTCATTGTCGGGAACAGTGGATGTGACTGGAGAGCACTTCTGGGAAAACATAGATGGATGACGAGTGATAGAGCTACTGGGGTGGCTGGGAAAGCTATGATATGCGGGTATATATGGAGAGTGTGGGGGATCATCTGGCATTGTGCTCGGTGTTCGGGTAAGGACAGAGTCCAGGAAGCTAGGTGGTGGTGGGGGCGGTGCTTTCTCAACCGTCCATGCCCGATACATGTCTGCTACATGCTGTCTCAACATTTTCACTTCTTCTACCAACCCGTGGTTCCGTTCAACCAGTTGTTGTTGGCCATCGGTACCAACCCACTCGGTTCTGAGGTTCTCTGTCATTGTCCTTCGACCTTGTTTTGCAGGAAAGAGTTACTACAACCAACCACCTTTCTGTATATGAACATAATAAAGTGAAGTCATCACGTTAGCGTTAGGGCATTTGACAGATAGGTAAACATAAATCAGGGATGCAATGCACCTAAGCAGTTAACCGTTCTATCATGTATTCGCTTCAGTTACATGCGTCATTCCGGCTTCTTGTGATTGTGCCCCTTTGAAAATCTCCCAAACTTTCCTTTATTTCTCTATTCTCTTTTTATTTTTCTATTATTCCCTTTTTCTTTTTTTTAGTGGTGGTCGAATCTTATGTGGATTGCCTACGTATCATGTCCCCGCATAAATCAGACCTTGCGTAGTTCGGGCAGATACACGGTAAATAACAACAAAACATTTTTTCCATTTTTATAATACAACAAACTTGATAACACAGGTTTAAAAGCTGACCATACTTAACAGACTTTGACGAAAAGACGACCTACAGACTCGAAAATCAAACACACCCACATAAAATAATTACAAACTCAAAAACAAACGGACAGATTCCTTCCCTTATATGCCAATTTTAACCAAATGGCTATTTTTGCAAACGTGGCCCCTTCTCAATTTCACATGAATTTTGAGGTCGGGAAGGATTTTTTTACAAACTTGTTCGTTCTTTTACAAAAATAGCCTTTCGACAACTGAAAGATACTCTAAGGCTATCTCGGCAAGAACGGTTTAATACATTGCCGAAGCTGGCTCAGCTTATTTTGACCAAAAATTCACATGGTATTCACTTGCCCACTGACTCTTTCCTTATTTTAAAACTTAAAATAAAATACTGGGTTTTGCAAACACGGCCTTTCATCACCTCGGGGATGAAGATTTTAAGGCTGTGTAGGCCAACTGACCGAATTCTAAAAATAAGCAAAGGTGGCCGTTTATACAAAGTCAGCCTTCCGGCGTCCCTTTCGGGAACATTCGGCTATTTTCAACAAAACGGCGTTGCCCGACTTATTTATGATTCTTTTTCTTATTTTCCAAAAGAAAACCCGATATTGCAAATACGGCCATTCAGCGTCTCGGGGACGAAAATTTTAAGGTTGTGTGGGTCAACCGACCAAAAATCTACAAAATGACCAAAAGTGGCTGTTTATGCAAAATCAGCCTTCCGGCATCCCTTTCGGGAACATTCGGCTATTCAAAACGGCATCACCGGACTTATTCATGACGAAAATATTAATTTTGACATTTTTTGGCAATTTTTACAAAAGGGGAGGTTGGACCCGATGAGGGTTGCCTACATATCTCACATCCGGTGAGAATCAAATCAGCGTAGTTCTGCCGATTGGATACGGGCGAGAATAACTAATTTAGAGAAACATATATTTTTTTTTCCTTGAAAATGGATGAAACATACAAAATCTTTTTGAATTTTCTTTTTCTCTTTTTTTTTTAATTTTCTCATTTATGGAAAATGATGACAAAGTACAAAATCTTTTTGAATTTTCATGCTTCTTTTTTTATTTTCAAAATGTGGCATGGGGGACATAGGGAATTCCAAGACTTCTTAGATTCCACAAATGTTCCCCGTGTGCTTTTCCCAAAAATGAAGCACGGGGGACATGGGGGAATTCCAAGACTTCTTGGATTCCACAAATGTTCCCCAAGTGCTTTTCCCAAAAATGAAGCATGGGGGACATGGGAGAATTCCATAACTTCTTGGATTCCACAAATGTTCCCCATGTGCTTTTCCCAAAAATGAAGCATGGGGGACATGGGGGAATTCCAAGTCTTCTTGAATTCCACAATTGTTCCCTATGCCTTTGATTAAAATAATATCATGCTTATCTAAAAAACCGTGCAGCCTTCTTATTTAACGTGATCAGCATGACCAGGCGTGCAATTTGTCCTTATTGGTCCGCCAAATGACCATTTTACCCTTGAATAAATGCATCATGTAGCACATAGGATGCATCAAGATGGTCTATTATTTTCAGGTCGCTTGTCCTAGACGAACCCAACCCCTGTGTTGAGTCCCCTAAGTCAAATGCAACATGATGCAAATAAGCATTCCTACTAGGGATCCGGCATGAAGTCAAGTTATTCTAGGTTAAAAACCTGGGTATTTGTTCTAGACAGTGTACCCGAGCGGACAACTCGAGTCGGGGAGGGGGCTACGTACCGGGTACCCGCGAGATCGTCCGGCTTTGTAACTTGTCTGAGCCCTTTTCTTATTTCAAGGTATGACACTAACAGAATAGGGAGTCTCAACCAGTNTTATTCTAAGCTCGAATTTCTAACCCTGAACCAGTGGTTCTGGGTCACGTCCCCAGCAGAGTCGCCAGAGCTGTCGCACCTCCTTTTGGCGCTACCGCACCCCGCGAAGGGTGTGGTAAAGGGAGTTTTTCCAATTAAAGGACAATCGAAATGGGATTTATTATTAAGATTCAGAGTCTCCACTTGGGATATTTATGGTGTACCAATTCACCGGTTTGAATCCCGAATAGAGGAAAAGATTGGCTCTATATTATAGTCTGCGCACCAGAAATCCGGATAAGGAATTCTGTTAACCCGGGAGAATGTGTTAAGCATTCCCGAGTTCCGTGGTTCTAGCACGGTCGCTCAACTGTTATATTCGGCTTAATTATCTGATTTTAAAACATTTGAACCTATGTGCCAATTTTAACTTTAAACCGCTTTTATTATTATTATTCTTTAAAAGACTTACAATGTCGTGAAAACGGGTCTCGAACCACGTCACAGTCAATGTATCGGTGGTCATCGACACATCTCGACTCCGTTGAGATTTGGATTTGGGTCACATAAATGTGCACCCGAATTTAAGGAAGTAATTTATTAAAGATGCGCCTAAAGCGACTAGCGTATCATTATTTTGGGTAAGACCGTCAAATTTTGTTAAACAGCTCATCCCTAAGTCTAAGTAACTTTACAAACACGTATAGAGGGCCCTGCAGCTTATGCATTTTTGTTTGTCGAGGCTCGTCTCATTCATTATTTTTAAAAGAATTACAACATTATGGAAATGCATCTCGAACCACGTCACAATCAATGTACCTGTGATTATCGACACATTTCGACTTCGTTGAGATTTGGGTTTGGGTCACATAAATGTGCACCCGAGTTTAAGGTAAAATTATTAAAGACGCGCCTAAAGAGACTAACGCTTTATTATTTTGGGGAAGACCGTGAAATTCACTAAGCGGCCGATCCCGAAGTCTAAGCATTTTTAATATATACATTTATGAGGGCCCCGCAATTTGTGCATTTTATTTGGTGAGGCTCGTCTCATTTATTTTAAAAGGATAACCCTAAAGTGGCTACATTTTTTTTGTCCGTCTCTAAAAATGAAAGAAGAAAAAGGTCCTAATTAAATTACATGCTTAAGAATTGTTATAGTCGGGTTCCGAACACAACGTTAAATCAGAATAAAAATGTGCACATGGGCTGTCCGTTCGCAAATCAAGGGCCCAGGTCCAACGCGTACAGTATTAAACGAGACCTGGGCCATCTTATTCCAATATTGGGCCTAGTTAATTTATTCTTCTACACATATTCACAGTTTTGCAATGCAGAAATGTAAGATGATAGTATCTAATTAAGCAAACTGCTGCAAGTTTTAGAAAAAACAATCAGTTGGAATGAGGTAACTTAGAGGTCTAGTTTTAATCCTAAATTCAAACCATTGAATGCTGAAATTACATTGCCATGGTAATTAAAAGGGTCTACTGGACCTGATTCTATTTGACATGCCTTTGAACATATACTACCTAATGACTAAGCTAAAATAATAGAATATTATTGACTACATCACTATAAAACCTGTCCTGTTATACTAAGTGGCCGAAATTTTCATAACAACAGTATATAGAATGACCTAAGTACAATCAGTAAAAAAAAGAAACTAAATCAAATTTATAACTTCAATTCTTCATATATTTTCATGCTTCATGTTTCAGCTTACAACATTTGCAAAGTTATAGCCATGTACCTGGTATAGGAAGCAAAGAAGAGGAAGATCAGCAAAGTAGCAGTAGCATACAACAACAGCAACAACCAGCAACAGATAGAGAACCCGACAGAATAAATCCCAGGAAAACCAGTAGCAATTTCAAAGATACCAAACAGCAACACCAACACCAGAAACCCAGGTATAAAACCAGAAATACCAAACAGTAGTCACAGGCAAGAAGCAGAAAGACCCAGAAATGCAATAGAACAGTAGGTTTCTGAACTTCAAACACTCACAAAAAGAAACTTGGAACTTCAATGAAACAGTAGCAAACCGGTACTGTTTTTCAATAGCAAAAGAGACCTCACTTTTCTGTTTTTATCTCTCAATTTACTGAACTTTTTGGTGTTAAAAATCCAGCCTATTTTCGTTTTAAAAGCCCTAAGAACTCTCCAAAAATGATATCCTCAAAACTGACCAAAAAGAGTTTGATTCCTGATTTTTTCGGACTAAAAAGTAGACCTATATTCTTCTAGGCTCTCAAAACTGATTGTTTCTTTATCAAAGACTTATGCTATTCTCAAATGTGACCTCTCAAAGATGATTTTCAAAAGCCACCCTTTTTTCCGGACTAAAAAAGAAGACCCCTTAATCTGTCCAAGTCTGCATCTATTTATAGCAAAAACCAGACCCTTTACTTGGGACCCTTAAACAATTCTGAAAATTCTTGCCCATGATATTCCCTTACAGCCCCAATACTATGTGTCTTGTGTCATTTTTAATTATTTGTCCCCCACTACCATTTGTCTAATTCATTTTTAATTCAAAGTTATGGGTAGATGTGTTTTAATCCCCATTATGTCTTGTTCCCCACTATGTATTAAGCAATGCCTTATTTTAATATTATTAGTGCTTAGTGGACAGAACACTCAACATAAATAATTCTGCAAGTTATAAGTTCCCATATTACCCCTAAAATTACTAAAATTACTGTTCTACACCCAAACCTTCAATCTGTAACAAATCTATCAACCGACTAAAATTGATTGCTTATTAAACACCAAATCACTACTGCTATAACCAAATTCCTAATCAAATTCAACCAATAAATCCCATGAACTCAGATTGAATCATACAGTATCAAATCAAAGGGAATAAGCTAACCATATTGGGAACCAATCCCGGTTAACTTAGACACAAATGAATGAGCAAGAAACCAATAATACGATGAATCAAGAAACTGAACAAGTTGAAACAGTATGAATCAAAATTAATTGAATCGAAATGTAAACTGAATTCATATGACAAACAACAAAGAGAAGGAACACAAACCATACACAAAATAAAACCATTTGAACCAAAAACACCAAACCATTACAGGAATACCTGAATTTATCTAGCCCAAAGCACAAGCATCAACAATTCGAGTGACATAGATTAAAATTTATCATGTCATCAACATAACACATCAACAATAATACATCCAGCCAATCAACTAAATGATCACAAAAATAATTCTATACACAAACATCACAGAAACAATACTGACTTGTGATTAGAAAGAGAGATATATGGACCTTCATTGTTGCCAAAAATTGATTTTCAGTGATGAATACAGATAACTCCTTGAACAAAGTTGTACAGCAAAGACAAATACCGAACAAAAGCTTCGAGCTAATGTTCCAAGAAATCCAAGCAAAAACTGGAACCAAGACCACGTCGGAAACTCGAGCTCACAAACTCGAACGACAACCTCGACACGCACTTAAAACAGACCTCACATGTACTCGAGATGGGCTGGATTTTTAGCTTAGCCTAAAACCATGAATATGGCTGCTTGGTCTTGGATGTGAAGACGATGATGACTGACGACGACGACGAACATACTGACGGAGATGACTGACGATGAACATGGCGGAACCCAGCATGACTGCTGGTTGTTTGGAGCTGGTTCGACGGAGACTGTTTGTGCTATTTTCCGTGAGGCTGATGGTGGACAGCTGTGGAGCTGGAGTGGGGAACTGTTGGTGACTGGTTGAGGCTTGACGGGCAGCTGGAGGAGGCCGGTCGTTCATGGCTGGAATGGGGCTAGATGGTTGCTATGTTAGGGTTGAAGAAGGATGTAGGAGATGGTGGCTCGTTCATAGTAGGGCTGGCGTGAAGCTGTTGGTGGTCGTTTGGTTGCTAGTTGACGGTCGACGGTCGACTGGTGGGCTGGCGGGGAAGTGGTGAAGGAGATAAGGGGTGGTTTGAAAAAGAACCGAAGAGGGGGGGCGGGTGTTTAGGTTTAGGATTTGGTTAGGTAGTCCAAATGAAATGAAAATGGGTGGGGGGTTATTTGGGTTATGGGGCAGACCGGCCGGTGGGTTTTGGGTTGGACTTGTGATACACTTAGGCCAGGTTAATTCAAATTAGAATAAGAGGCCCAATCCAATTTTTCTTTCATATTTTTTGCTCTCTTTCCGTTTATTTGTTGCAAAATTAACACTTAAAGATCCTAAATTAAATTAATAAAACCAAAATTAACTTAAAATACTAATCAACTCCTAATAATAATTATCACACAAAATTAAACATCAATTAAAATAAAATCACACAATTTGGACATTAAATGCTAAAAAATGCAAAAAGACATATTTTTGTCATTTTCCATTTTTGTAAAACAAACTTAATTACTCTTAATTGTAAAATTAAATCCTAAATGAAAATACGACATATTTTGTATTTTCGTTAATTTAAACACATAAACACGCACATACAAATGCAAACAATAAAAGAAAAATAGCACAAAATTCATAAAAATTGAACACAACCCAAAAATATTTTATTTTGAATTTTAAGGAGTAGTTCTCATATAGAGCAAAAATCACGTGCTTACACCAATTTTTCTAGGTTTTTCCCAAAAACCCCCAAGTCCCACTAATGTCCATGTTAAAATCTACACATTATCAATGTATTTAACTCATAATAGTTGGGATTAACTTACCTCCAAGTTGCTAGGTGGAAGCCCCTCTCAAGAAGCTCAAAAAATCACCTAAGAATGGAGAAAATGAGCAAAAAGGGTCAAACCCTGCTATTTAATGCGTTCTACCCAGCGAGTTCCGCACCTACAGACTCTTTGTCGCTTCTGCAGATGCTCCTTCGTAGTTGCGCCCATTGCCACCTTTGCGGCCTCTCCTTTCACTTTTCGGTCAATGCTCCGCACCTGCAGTCCTTCACCCGATCAACAGCTTCTAGGCCACTTCTGCAGCTCCTCACCTGCGGCCAGAAGCTTGCAGGTGCTGTTACACCAGATGCCAGCAACCTCAATTTTTCTTCAACTCCAAATTTGATCTGTTAATCACCCACAATCCACCTGAGGCCCCGTCCAATCACACCAACCAGTCCATAGAAACATGTGGACCTCCTCGAGGCCTCAAATCACATGAAACAACACTTAAACCATGAATCGACCTCAATCCAAGCTTAATGAACTTTAGAGCTTCAGACTTCAACATTCGATGCCGCAACCTATCAAATCATTCCCGATTGACCTCAAACTTTGCACGCAGGTCATATTTGACATTACAGACCTATTCCAACTTGTGGAATCGGAATCCAACCCCCATATCAAAAAGTCCACTTCCGATCAAACTTCTCAAAAACCTTCAAATTTCTAACTTTCGCCAAATGACTCCAAAATAACCTACTGACCTTTAAATTGACTTCTGTTCGTGCTCCCAATAGCAGAATAACCCTACAGAGCTACTCCCATACTAGGAATCTCGAAAGGACATCAATACCACTGAAATGTACTTTAACCCAAACTTATTGAGTTCTTCCAAAATACTAACTTCCACAATATGCGCCAAAATGCTCTCGGGTCATCCAAAACCCGATCCGGACATACGCCCAACTCTGAAATCATCATATAATCCTACTGGAACCTTCAAACCCTGATTTCAGGGTGGTTTACTCATAAATCAAACCTTACTCAATTCTTTCAACTTAAAGCTTCCGAGATGTGAATTTTCTTTTCAAATAAATTCTAAACTTCCTGAAATTCAATTTGACCATGCGTAAAGGTCATAATATCTGAAATAAAACTGCTCATTACCTCGAACTGGTGAACGACGCACTAGAGATCAAAACAACCGGTCAGATCGTTACATGTTGCTACTTCTTGTTACTTAATTTTCGTTATTTGTTGAGCCGAGGGTCTATTGGAGACATCATCACAAGGTAAGGATAAGGTTGCGTACACATTACCCTCCCAGACTCCACCTGTGGAACTATAGTGAGTTTGTTATTGTTGTTGTTATTGTAACTAAAAATTTGTTTAAAGTAAAAAAGGATTTTTAAAAAAAATTAGTTGTAATAACTATCTTTATTTGTCATAATTTTTTTGTCGTATTATGTCAGTGAATTATGATATTGTTAGTGTCATATGTGCTTTTTATATTTCAATTATATTAAGTTCGTAGGTTTTAATTGTAAATGGATTTATGATATTAATTTATTAAATTGTAATAAGCAACATAAAACTTTTTTGCTTGTTAAAATTGAAGATAATCAGTAATCGATATAATTAGATACAATGTGACGACCCGGCCAGTCATCTCATGAGTTACTGCTCTGTTTCCCCCATTTCTGCTTCTTACTGCTTTATTTATCGATTTTATATGTGATCGGGTTGGTTGGTTTGGGTTTGGAAAGGTTTTGAGAAGGTTTGAGACACATAGTCTCTTTTAAGAAAGATTAAGTTGGAAAAGTCAACCGAATGTTGACTTATATGTTATAGGGGTCAAACGTGAGTTCTGATGGTTCAGATAGCTTTGGGAGATGATTTGGGACTTATGAGCATGATTGGAATGGGTCTTGGAGGTCCGGAGTGGATTTAGGCTTGAATTGGCAAAATTGAGTTTTTTTTACGTTTTTCGATTGTTAGGTAAGATTTTGATATATGGGTTGAAATGGAATTCCAGAAGTTGTAGTAGCTCCATTATTTCATTTGGGATGTGTGTGCAAAATTTCAGGTCATTCAGATGTGGTTAGGTTGGCTTTTGATCAAAAGCGGAATTCGGAGGATTTTAGAACCTTAGGCTTGAATTCAGTTTGTGTTTTGGTGGTTTTAATGTTGTTTGAGGCATTTTGAAGGTTGATATAAGTTTGAATGGTAGTATAAGACTTGTTGGTGCTTTTGGTTGAGGTTCCGGGGGCCTCAGGGTGATTTTAGATGGTTGGCGGAGGGTTTGGAATTGTGTTTGAGAGCTGAAGCCTTTTGATTGCTGTCATAACCGCATATACGGTTGAAGGATCGCAGGTGCGACCCCCATAGATGCAGATAGGAGTCGCAAAAGCAGAAGATGGTGAGGTTGGCAAGGATCACAGAAGCAGTAGAAGAACTGCACCTGCGATGGCGCAGGTGCGGGCTAGGCATCGCAGATGCGACGTTGGGCGGTTTAAGTGAAAACCGTAGAAGCGGTTCAAGAACCGCAAATGTGATACCGCAAATGCAAGAATTTGGTCATATATGAAAAATCCCTGGACCAAAACATATAAGCTATTTTCTTCGTGATTTTCAGAGGGTTTCACCATTTTTAAAAGCTTTCAGGAGTTTTGAGCGATTTTTGAAAAGGGATTTCAAGGGAGCTACATTGAGTTAAGGATTTTGGACCTAAAAACTCATTCCTATTGTATTAATTCACGGATTGGGCTGAAATTAATGAAATTTAAGCCAAAAATGGAGTAAATAGGACTTAGAAACTTAGGCCTTTGATTGAGGACTCGAACGACCATTTATGGTCGGATTTTGGAACTTTTGATATGTATGAACTCGTAGGAGATAAGGAATCTAATGACGTAAAATTTATCAAATTTTGAGACGTGGGCCCGGGTTTCGGGTTTTGGTAATTTCAGGATTTACAATATTTTTGGATTATTTTTGAGTGGGCTATTGCGGACAAACGCACACGCAAGTGCACGTGATCGTCAAGTAATAAAGTAGTGAGTATAGTATCGTTCCCACGAAGACTTGTGATTAACTATTTACTGATTTAAACTCAATTAACTTATCGATCCAAGAGATTTTTCACAAAGGATATTCGTCTTTAATTTACTACCTAAAATATCAATTAATAAACTAGCTAAAATAATCAACCAAACAAGTACAATTTCGAATGACAATCAGTAGGAGAGAATATTCCAGGGCCACGGGCTAGTTAACAATCATATTGTGTTCTTGGCTTAAAATAACTAATTGATTTATCTGGGTTGTTGATTGACAGGGTTAATATTGCTCATAAGAATCTGTCTAATTCTTACTCGCCTATTCAAGTTAAATTTGCCTATATGTCTGTGGAATTAAAATTAACAAGAATGCATTTATAAATCCTGTATTTTTAACCAAGCAAGGCAATTAGGTATATGTCTATCCTAATTGTGAATCCGTCCCCCGATGCCCAGGTTTAAGAACTTGCTCTATTTAATTCTATATGCAATCCAAAGTTTCCACTGTCGAGTTCAACTCTAGATTCGTAGATAGTATTCCACTGTTAGCTACTCAGCAAAATAATTGAGAACCGAATTAAATAAATAACCCAATATGATTAAACCAACTTTGTTAAATTAATCACTGAACAACAACAATCATTTTTCACCCATGACCCTAGAACAATGGGTTTTAGCTACTCATAGCAGTGTTCATCTCAATAATATTTAATTTCATTCAAAACGTAAAAACAAGAAGAAGAAAAGAAGAACTTGATGTGGGATTTTCCTCCTTGCCTCTATGTTTCTTGCACTAAATTATGAAAACTTTGATATCTGACTCATTGGGCGAGCTTGACTTTATATAGGTTAAGTGAAATTTCCTCCAGATTTCCAATTTTTCCCCTAACAGGTCTTTTTCGGACTGGGACTAGTGCGAACGCGCTAGAGCTCGCGCTAGAGTTCGCGCTAGTTTCCTGACATTCTGCCTCCCGCTTCTAGACTAGCTCGATCGAACAATCACTCGAGAAATCAAACTATACTCTCTAGAGGTTCCACTCAACAATTTCCCTTAACGCTTTACACCCAGAACAATTCACATATGCTACGCCTAGTAGTGAACAATCTCATCCTCAAAAGTCGACTCTCAAGTGCCAATCAATATTCGCACTTCCTCAAAGTACTCTACACAGAAGTCAAGACTTGTTTTTCCTTCACGATCACATGCCCTCACAATCACAACAAAGAAACTAGAATCAATCCCCACATTCTAATTTCATGCTCACATATATCCAAAAAAAAAATCGCTCACACTCACAAAAGAAGTCACATGCATGTACTTGGTAATATAAATCTCTACTAATATAGGCTCGCTTGATCTAAAATCAATTAGGACTTTTTCATGGTTGTAATGTGGGCTAAGGGACGGGTAGGATATATTTAGGAATAGCGACTAACCCTCCTAAGCACTTTAACACACCACATAATCAACTTCAAGTGCAAATTCTTCAATCTACTTCACTTTCACAAATAATATCACCCCAAAATTGCTCCCTTCTTCTTTAAACCCTACATTAATTCATACCCACTAGCAGGAACAAGACAACAATGTATTCATATCTATTTTTTTTCCTTCAGATTATTCTTTTTTTTTCAATTTCTGCTAACGGTGTTATTTTACAAAACAAGTGCATCTTTCTTCCGTTTATTGCTTTCACTCAAAAGCCACCCCACACTTAGTTCCTTCTTACTTCTTTTAGCGCTCATCTCACAATTAAAGTGCTTTAAGAGGAAAAAGGATCAAAACAATATCAATTAAGAATAAAAAGGGTATAGGCTTGTAATGTGGGTGCCAAATAGAAGTTTATAGTCTCAAAAGGGTTAATTAGGGATTTTATTTGTGATAAGTAATAAAGTTTTAAAAAATCAAAGAAAGCCTAAAATCACTTTTCAAACCGAACATCACCTAAAATTTTGCTTCAACTCACATACCGGGCAAGTTCTAGACACAAGTACAATATATAGACTATACAAAAACCTCACCACACATGGTATATGACTCACTAGGAACATTCTCATTTCGACTCTCAAACAAATGCAAGTATTCACGGAGCCACGAGATATTAAGCATGAAGCACAAAGTGAACATAAGTCAAGAAAATGAGACATAGGCATCACAAGACATACTATCCAACTAAGCAAGGCATCACCAATAATTTCAAATCATAGGGAAGATAATACACATGCTAAAGCCTAAATATGCTACTATCAAACAAGTCAAGGGTGCCTAGGTTCATCATTCTTCCTCCATTTATTCCCTAAATTCTAATCAACTTTAAAAATAAAAATAAATACTACTACCCGGTTCAAACTACATCCCATGGAAAAGAAACGTTGCACAAAGAAAAATCATAGGGGATTATTGCTACCTAAAAAAAAAAAGATACATTTTTGGATTTTTTCTATTTTTCACCCTTTTTTCATTTTTTTTTATTGGACCTTAATCCCTCAAGAAAGCTGTCCAAAAAATTCATTATCGGGAAAAGTCCAAATTTTTTTGATTTTTTTTGAAAAACATTACTACATTAAGAACGAGTACTATAACTAAGCTAACATAGCACATAAAATCACCCATACAATCTCCTTACCCCACACTTAAAATTGTGCAATATCCTCAATGCACACTAAAAATAACAAGAGGGTAAAAGAGACTCCCTGGTAGGCGAAAGACCGAAGCATTAGCAGCTCACAGGATACTCAGACTTCTCCCAGGTACGATCCTTTGTGCGGTCACCCTATACTTATTTCAACCACATAGCTCACTTTTGCATACTTCCAGTGGCTTTTCTTCTATGCTCATAATCCTAAAAAAAATGCTACAAAGGTAAAAAAATAAAATAAACAAAAATAAATAAGAATAAAAGAAAACAGTAAAACTGGGTTGCCTCCCAACAAGCGCCTAATTTAAAGTTGCGGCACGACTTGAACCAATTTTTGTCTCTACCTTGAACTTATGAATTGTACCTCTAACATGGCATCCAGTCTGTGGCTATGCACCTTTGGTGGGGCTACAAAGATAACCAGGCCAAGTAATAAATTTTTCACTCTCCACCTCTCGATCTTTAGATGAGGAATGTAATTTTTGCTTTTTGTTACAACAAATTCAAGAATATAGGCGCTCCCATCCTCACTCTTTGACCCCTTCATTGACTCAAATGGCTCGATTACTATCTTACTATCTAAACACAATGTGGAAAAATGATTGGAATGAGGTCTAATACGCTCTAACTCATGAATTTTACTACTATTTGCATCCACATATATACACACACTCAAGTCTCCCAAAGTAATGTTATCTACTCCCTCATATGACTTTAGAGCACTCTTCTCAATATTGGCATCCTCAAGAAAAATATGGTCTAGTGATTGGTATTCTCGTTTTAGCTCCTCAATTTGGTCTAGAAGATTTTTTTCAGTTTCACACAACTCATTATTAATTTGTTGGGCGTTACACGCATCAACCTTTGTGCTCAAATCTGCATCTAAGTTATGTACAGCCAAGCAAAAACTATCAATTTGATGTGCAAGTTCATCTCTCTCATTAGATCAATCATTTACCAACGTTGTAAGAAGACAACATCGTTCCTCATATTCCCTTAATCGTGAATATTCTTCCCAATACCAACCCTTACTCCCATGTTCAAATTCAGACCTCCCGAAGTTCAGGTCATGACAAGCCCAAAAACACGGGCCATAAAAGTCTTTCGTCAACCAAGTGTCTTCATCAATAACCTTACCTTCGGATATTTCATCCCCAAATGTCATGCTGACAAAACTAGAAACACACTAAGAGAAAATCAAATAGTTATATGAATAAAAATATTTAAAAAAAGAGAAGAAATAAAAATCAAAACTTGTAAAGATAAAAGTAAAAGTATAATATAGAAAAATAGTTAATTTCTAAGTCCTCTGCAATGGTGCCAAAAACTTGTTGCGGCCAAACGCACACGCAAGTGCACGTGATCGTCAAGTAATAAAGTAGTGAGTAGAGTATCGTTCCCACGAAGACTTGTGATTAACTATTGACTGATTTAAACTCAATTAACTTATCGATACAAGAGATTTTTCACAAAGTATATTCGTCTTTAATTTACTACCTAAAATATCAATTAATAAACTAGCTAAAATAATCAACCAAACAAGTAACAATTTCGAATGACAATCAGTATGAGAGAATATTCCAGGGTCACGGGCTAGTTAACAATCATGTTGTGTTCTTGGCTTAAAATAACTAATTGATTTATCTGGGTTGTTGGTTGACAGGGTTAATATTGCTCATAAGAATGTGTCAAATTCTTACTCTCCTATTCAAGTGAACTTAATACCTATATGTCTATGGAATTAAAATTAACAAGAACGCATTTATAAATCCTGTATTTTCAACCAAGCAAGGCAATTAGGTAAATGTCTATCCTAATTGCGAATCCGTTCCCCGATGCCCAGGTTCAAGAACTTGCTCTATTTAATTCTATATGCAATCCAAAGTTCCCACTGTCGAGTTCAACTTTAGATTCGTAGATAGTATTCCACTGTTTGCTACTCAGCAAAATAATTGAGAACAAAATTAAATAAACACAATATGATTAAACCAACTTTGTTAAATTAAACACTGAACAACAACAATCATGTTTCACCCATGACCCTAGAACAATGGGTTTTAGCTACTCATAGTAGTGTTCATCTCAATAATGTTTAATTTCATTCAAAACGTAAAAACAAGAAGAAGAAAAGAAGAACTTTATGTGGGATTTTCCTTCTTGCCTCTATGTTTCTTGCACTAAACTATAAAAACCTTGATATCTGACTCCTTGGGCGAGCTTGACTTTATATAGGTTAAGTGAAATTTCCTCCAGATTTCCAATTTTTTCCCCTAACGGGTCTTTTCCGGAATGGGCCTAGTGCGAACACGCTAGAGCTCGTGCTAGATTTCGCGTCATTTTCCTGACATTCTACCTCCCGCTTCTAGACTAGCACGATCATGCTAGAGCTCGCGCTAGTCTGGACCACTCTTTCTTCGATATTTTTGTCTCGTCCTTGCTCGCACTCAGCTTTGAGGGGTCTTCCTTACTCCAATATCGCTCCAGTCACAACTTTGAGGCACCATTTAGGCTCACCATCCGGCAATGTGTAAAATTCACAATTAGAGCCCATTTTTCATCATTTAACCATCTTATGACATTGAAACATAATCAAGCGGGAGTATAAACAATCGCCAAATCACCTAGACTTAGCCTATTATCATGGGCTTTGTCCCTTTAGCATATTTTGATGATTACGTTCTGATTTTGGTAGATTCAGAGCATCCGGAGGCCGATTCAAGGGGTAAAGGAATCGCGAGCTGCAGTTTGTGCCGGATTGAGGTGAGTAATGATTTTAAATGTCATCCTGAGGGTATAAAACTCCAGATTACACAGCGTTCGTCTATGTTAAGGTAACACACACGCTAGATGATGAGCGTGGGGTCGTACGCCATTGGGGATTGTGACTTAGTCCATCCCGAATGACTGTTTTACTGCGTATTTGATAGCTAACTATTTGATATTATTATATTTTAGGCTAAATGCCATATTTGGGCTTCGTGCCAACTGTTTGGACCCTTAGGGGATCTTTACTGATATTTTTCCTCACTGTTTGAATTCATACTTATGCTCAATCATGCCACATTTTACTGTTTTCAAAGCTCAGCCATATTACTCTAGTTTAAACACTTTAAATGATATTTTAAAAGATATTTTGAGATAAGCATCATGTTTACTGTTGCCCGAGGGACTTATGACATTCTGACTGAGTAAGGCCGAGTGCCTGTGTTATGAGGATAATTTTGGGTCGGGCTGCACGCCGCAGCGGTGATATTCTAATTATGATAATTAGGCCATGGTCCTGGGATATTATGCTATGAGGTGGCTTGATACTGCGCTTGGGCCGTAAGGGCCCCTCCCGGAGTCTGTACAGCCCCACTGAGTGCGGGTACCCATTGTGATATGAGATATAGTTCGAGGGGTTGGTATTGTTCTGTGTTATTGCCCGAGGGGTTGATTCTGTAGTTATTTTTCCCCAGGGGCAGTTCCTATGTGTTTACCTTTTCTAGTTGCATTTCCTTTATTTGTTTGACTCCTTAAAAGGTGTTTTATGAGATTTCACTGTTTAATTATGTTTATTAATTTTGTTCTACCTCTTATAGCTTAATTTTGAGTTTAACGTGATTTTATATCGCTCAGTCTTCATTTATTGTTATTACTCACTGAGTTGGGGTACTCACTTTACTCCATGCACCCCTGTGTGCAGATCAGGTGCTACAGGTCTTGCTAGCGAGGGTTGAGGGCTGTCCAGCAGATTTCTGGAGATTCACTAGGTGGATGCCTGATGATTCGCAGACCGATGCATTCTCCCTCTATTTTATTTCCTTTCAAATTCAGTTATGTAGTAGTGTAGTAGACTTTCAGACTTGTAGTATTGTTTTAGATGCTCATGACTCGTGACACCCCGATGGCGGGCTATGTTGGTTTTGTTTTCCTCAAACTACACTGTTAACTGTGTATTTTGGGATTTTACTTCTGTTAAAGATTTATTATTTATTATTTTAATTGCTTAAAGTGAGTTGGAAGTGTTTCGGATGGCCTTGTCTTCACGAGAGGCGCCATCACGACCGTGTCCGGGTTTAGGGTCGTGACAAGTTGGTATCAGAGCCTAGGTTACATAGGTATCACGATTCATGAGCAAGTATAGTAGAGTCTCACGGATCGGTATGGAGACATCTGTAATTATCCTCGAGAGGTTACAGAACTTTTAGAAAAATTCCGTATTCTTGAAATTCTTATCGTGTGAATCTGTTGATCCGAGTACTAAAGTTCTGTTATTCTATTCTCTCACAGATGGTGAGGACACGAGCGACCGGTCAGGATGGACGACTACCAGTACCACCAGCTGGAGCCACTAGAGGCCAAGAACACGGTCGAGGTCGTGGCAGGGGCAGAGGTGCAACCCACACAACAGCTGGGGCACCACCTGCAGATCCACCATCCACCCCAATTTAGGAGCAGGTCCCAGTTATGGACACTCCAGCGGCACCAGCTGTGTCCATTGTGATTTGGGGTCTTCAAGAGACTTTGGCCTAGATTTTGATGGTATTTACGAGTCTTTCTCATGTGGTCGCATTCTCTACTGCCGCAACCACTTCTCAGCAGGGAGAGGCTCTCAGACTCCTGCCACCCGCACGCTCGATCAGGTGGTTCAGGGTTTGCAGACACCGGAGGCACCACTAGCCCAGCCAATGGTAGCTGCTCAGGGTAACGTAGCCCCACTAATGCTAGAGGATGAGCATCGCAGATTGGAGAGGTCTGGCAGACTCCAGCCTCCTACTTTTAGTGGTGCTGAGGGCGAGGATACCCAGGGTTTCTTAGACAGATGTTAGAGGATTCTTCACACTGCGGGTATTTTGGAGACCTGTGAGGTTGCGTTCACGACCTTTCCATTTATGAGCTGCCTTCACTTGGTGGGAGGCATATGAGAGGAGTAGGCCTGTTGGTTTGGCACCTCTTACTTGGCTGCAATTCTCCCTGTATTTTTGGAAAGTATGTCCCACGGTCCCGCAGGGAGGAACTGCGTAGGCAGTTCGAGCAGTTACAACAGGGGGAGACGACTCTTACTCAGTATGAGATCAGGTTCTTAGAGTTAGCTCTTCATGTTATTTGGTTGTTGCTACGGGGAGAGAGAAAGAGGATCAGGAGGTTTTTTGATGGTCTCACCTACCAGTTTTGAGTTCTCATGACTAGGGAGAGAGTGTCAGGTGCTACGTTTGTGGAGGTTGTAGATATTGCTCATGAGATTGAGTCAGTTCATCACTAGGAGCGCGATGAGAGGGAGGCCAAGAGGCCTCGAGGTCACGTTAGTTTTAGGGGTGCTCCTTCGAAGGGCCAATATCAGCATCGCAGAGGCCGTCAGTTCAGGCATGCTCAGTCAGCTCGCCCAGGTTATCATGGGGCATCATCAGGCCATGGTTCTCACGGTTCTTAGCAGGGTCATTCTTCACTTAGTGCACTTACAACCCAGGGTTCATCCCATTCTCTATCAATTCAGGATTCTTCTACACCAGGTGCATCTGCTAGTCATTCCTGTACTAGGGGTTCCCATCAGTCCCCATCTCCAGCAGCCGAGAGTTGCTATAAGTGTGGAGAGATGGGTCACATGTGGAGGCAGTGTCCTCATCGTCTTAGGGGGTTCATCTCAGTAGAGGGGTCACCCATCAGCCTCAGACCCAGCCACTTCACCATCCACCCAGCCAGCTAGTGGTGGAGGGACAGTCATCTAGGGGTCGCCCCTAGAGGGGGAGGTCGATCCGGTAGTAGTCAGGCCCGCTTCTATGCACTTCCAGCTAGGCCTGATGCGATTGCTTCAGATGCGCTTGTAAGCACGTGATTTTTGCCCTACACGAGATACTCCTACAAATTTCAAGAAAATAGATTTTTTCTTATTATTTACCATTATATAGGATTTTATAGAATTTTTATCTTGTGCATGTTTAAGTCATAAAAATACAAAAAATATCACGCATGACATTTAGGCCTTACTTTTATATGTTTAGGATTAATCGATAGTTACTTGTTTTATAAAAATTAAAACTCACAAAAAATGCTTTATTTTTACACCTTTTCTTTTTATTGATTCTTCTCTTTTAATTTAGGATTAAGTAGCTTTTATAGTTTTATAATTCGTATAATTTTATTTTTTTAGGATTTTTAATTCTAGGACTTTTAATAAAAAAAAGATAGATAAAAAGAAAATTGGGAATAAAAAAAGAAGAATTGGAAGAACCTTCTCCCACATAAGACTTTCCCCCCAAAAATATTTCCCCAAAAAAATATTCCCCAACATAAGACCTTTCCCCTAAAATATTCCCCACATAACACCTTTCCCCCAAAATACTCCCCCACACAAGACCCCCTCCACATTAAAAAATACCATATATACACTTAAAAAATTAAAATCAGGGGCACCCCCTCACATGGACACCTATACTAAGAGCAAAAGTTGCGCATTAGCTAGAGAAGGAGGAGATGTTGCCTTCTCTTATTCCTCATGGATCTCACTGAAATAAATTGTACCAAAGGTTCCATTAACACTCAAAAACTTCACCTCGTCCTCCGAAAATACAGCTTGAAGTTACTGCAATACCAGCCCCAAAATCCCCATAAAACTCCATTAAAACACACCTGAAAATAGTTCCAAAAATAGCTCCTTTTCTCCACCATAAACTGCATCTAAAACAGCCATTAAACCTCCCAAAAACGCTCCTCCTGCAACAGCTCCCAAAAACCAGCATCAAAAGTTGCTGAAAAACAACATCAAATTCCGCTGAAAAACATAGCAAAACTCACTTAAAAACACCACCGCAAATCAGCTGAAAATCCACCCAAAAATAGCCTCGAAATCGTCTAAAACGACACCACAGGCGCGAGTTGAGTCGACCAGCTTTCCGTTAGCAGATCCGAGGTCGTCGTTGAGGTTCCGGCGAGTCTACTGGTAATCTCACTGTTTAGACGATGAGCCAATGTCTGAAAGTCTTGTGATCCAATCCCAAAGGAAACGTTCTTAAGCTTAACTAATGGTTCGTTTTTTCTGTTCCTTAACTACTTCCTTTCATAATTACATTTTGTTATCAAATCTCTGTTGCGTTACTCTATTTATTGTTTGAGTTAGTGTATAATACATTCTCCAATTTTGTATATTTGTTCCATCTTCTTCACTGTTATTCCCTTTCCACGCCTATATGTTAGTCTGGTAACTTAAGAAATTATTCCATTTTTTTTATTTAAATTTTCCATGTTGATTGGTTTGTTAGTTTTGAATTCATATGCATGGATATTCGTGTTCTAATGCAGAATACCTGGAAAGCTAAAGGCAAATTTAAGGTTTGGGCCTTTTTATTTGATTATGGGTTTAATTTTGAAAAAAGGTTACTGGGCCAAACATGCTGAAGTTATGCTAGGTCCATTCCCTAATGACACTTTATTGAGCCATGTTAGAGTTAGCACATTTCCAGAAGTCACATTCATTTTGGAAGTAATTCTGAAGCTCAAAGGAGTTAAGGATCTAGTTCATAATTTGAAATAATATAAATTTGGGCTTTCAAGTTAGGTAGCGGGTTCAAATTAAAAGATTTTCCCTTTTGTTTGAATCCGGACTTGAATTTGAGGCCCAAATTTTATAACATTAATTAACTAAGGCTCTTTAGAGACAAACCCAATAGGAAATTATAATTTGCTCTAGGATGGCCTTTAAATAATAAAATGAGATGAACCTCGCCAAACAAAATGCATAAATTTCGAGGCCTTCATGTAATTGATTTTAATCCTTAGACTTCGAGGTGTGCCATTTAGCGAATTTTCATGGCCCTCGCAAAGTAAATAATACGCTAGTCGTTTTAGGCGCACTTTTTAATAATTTTACTTTCTTAAATACGGATGTGCATTTCATGCAACCCAAATACAAATTCAAAAACGTTGAATAAGAATGTGTCGAGGATCCGGGTGCATTTTATGTGACGTGATCCAAAAACACGTTTTTTAAACGACGTTCACTCTCTTAAAAAACTTCAATTAAAAGCGGTAAATAGTCTTAAAATTGTACCATAGGTTGGAACATGTATAAAAACTAGATTTTAGCCATTTATAATAATTTAAGCGACCGTGCTAGAACCACGGGATCCGGGAGTTCCTAACATCTTCCCTCGGGTCAATAGAATTCCTTATACAGAATTTCTGGTTCGCAGACTCCAAATGGGAAGTCGACAATTTTCCTCGATTTGGGATTCAAGTTATATCGGTGACTTGGGACACCAAAAGCCAATCCTATCCCAAGTGACGACTCTAAAAATAAATAAATAATTCCATTTCGAATAATTTCACTTTAAATGGAAAAACTCCCTTATACATTATCCTTCGGGGTAGGTGTGTAAAAAGGAGGTGTGACAGCTCTGGCGACTCCACTGGGGATACGAATCCAGAATTCCAATTCAGGGTTCAAGAATTCGAGCTTGGTATAATTGTTATATTTGGCTTTATCTAATTTTTCTACATGTTCCATGCTATATGGGCTAAATATTTTACCGCTTTGATATTTGTTGAAATTGTATATATAAATTATCGCGAATCCCTTCCTCTCACTGAGTCTTCTACATCATGGAGAAAGGTGCACTTCGTGTAGCTTCTCTTCTGTTTAGAGTCTTTCCCAATTTAGAACGAGGTTGGATAAGTTGCTAAGCCGGCGAAGCTTCTGTATCCCCGGTGTGCTGCCTTCCCCTCGGCTCGAGTTGTCCGCTCGGGTAAGCCAGGTCTAGACCAATAAACCTAGGGTTTAAACCTAGAAGAACAAAAACTCATGCCGGATCCCTAGTATGACGTTTGTTTGCATCATGTGCATTTGACTTAGGGGACTCAACACAGGGGTTGGGTCCGTCTAGGACAGGTGACCTGAAATGAATTGACCATCCTGATGCATCTTACGTGCTACTTGCGCATTTATTTGCTCGGCTTTGCATGTTGACCGGCTTGTCTAAATGAGTGAAAATTGAGAAAAATAGCAGTGTTAGAACTAAGTGAGGGTGATCATTTGTTTTGAAAAAACCCAATGCCCAAATAGTACCGAAATACTGCCGGATTTTTGACAAATGAAAAACAAAAAGAAAAGAAAAATGTTTGAAAATAGATAGACAAACAATTTTTGATTTTGGCGAATCCGCCTGAACTACGTTGTTTGATTCTCACCGGATGTGAGATACGTAGGCAACCCTCATCGGGTCTAACCTCCGTTTTGCAAAAATAGCCCAAAAAATTAAAATTTTTAATTTTTGCCATAAATAAGTTGGGTGATGCCATTCTTGTTAAAATAAGCCGAATGTCCCCAAAAGGGCGCCGGAAGGCTATTTTTGCAAGAACAACCAGCATGAGTCATTTTTAAATGTTTTGAGGGCACAACCTTAAAGGCTTCCTCTCTGAAGTGCTGAAATGTCATATCTGCAAAACAGAGTTTTTGATTTCTTAAATAAAACTTTTGAAAAATAGCCACTTTTTCTTTTAGGTCAAAACGAGTCATTAAATTGCCATTTTTTTCTTTAAATAGCCATTTTTAGGTCAAAATAAATTATTAAAATACTCCTTAGACGTCTTTCTTTCATAAATAAAAAATATAAATAAATAAAATAAGTAAAAGTCCTTCCAAAAATTAAGTGGCAACTTTCAAAATTCAAAAAAAAGAAAAAAATAAAACAAAAAAATATTTTCTTTCGTGTTAGAAAAAGAAGAAAAATAAATGAAAATTCAAACAAAAATATTCCTCTCTACTTCTAAAATTCCCAAAGTTCCAATAAAAAGAAAAATAATTTTTAGAAGTCTTTCTTTCAAAAAATAAAAAAAAAAATAAAAAAATATTTCCCTTTTGCTTTTAAAGCATTTCTTTCAAAATTTCAAAAAAAAAGAGAGTTAGCTCATTTACGTTATTGGCAAGAACTACACCTGGTCTGATTCATGCGGGGCCATGATACGTATGCAATCTACATAAGATTCGACCGTAATCCTAAGAAAAAAGAAAAAAGAGATATATGAAAAAAAAAAAAAAGAAACACAAAGGAAGAAAATAAGGCATTGAATGAAAAACCATGGCCAAAGAAAAGCAGAAAATGACGAGAGAAGAGGGAAAATAAAATGAGAGAAAACAAAACAAAAAGAGAAAAAAAAAAGAGAAAATGAACAAGAGAAAAGTCGGGATGACGCATGCAACCGAAGCAAACATGTGTAGATATGCATTTAACTGTATAGGTACATCACACTCCAATGTGCAGTTACCTATCTGTTATATGTTTCACACTAACCGTTGTTGTTGTCAATTCCAGCTGAACTTTTTAGAAACGGTGGTTGGTTTGTGGTAAGCTGGCATCACATCAATACTTCACCAGATCAAGAGGCAGCATAGAATGTCTACAGATATGACTCTGCCTGCAATCCCCATATCCGAAGACAGTCCCATCTCGGGGGTCCCAGTCCCTGAGTCCCTTACAGCTAAAGAGAATCGGATATTGCGCCTGCGACTCATGGAAATATGGGATGCTTGGAACAATGGAAAGGAACCTCCAAGCACCATCCCCGGATTCCCGGAGCTATTTCCTAGATCTGGAGGTGCTACTACTGTCCTCATCAGCCACCCAAACACTCATTTGGGGCAACCTACTATAACTGCTCATTTCCTAGGAACACCTTATGAGGTTCGCCCCCAGGTGTTCCCCCTCTGGAACTGCTCCCCACATCTTCACGGCTCCACCATGCTCCGCAACAACACAACCATCACTACCCAAGCATGCTTTTGACCCCTCGGTCTTCACATTCCAAAATCCCGTCTTTCAGGCTGACCTTCCTCATTATCCTCAATATACTTACTCTCAGCCACCACCGTATGAGCTTACATCGGGGCAAGACAAAACCCCCAAAGCCCCAGAGCAAGATGAGATGGCAAAGAGAATGAGAAGCCTCGAGCAGAGCTTAAAAAATATACAAGGCTTGAGCGGGCCAAAAAGTGTCTCCTATACAGACCTGTGTATGTTCCCGCATGTACATTTGACCTCATGGTTCAAAACACCAAAATTTGAAAAGTATGACGGGCACGGTAACCCTATTGCTCACTTGAAGAAGTATTGTAATCAGCTACGAGGGTCCGGTGGCAAAGAAGAACTGTTGATGGCATATTTTGGAGAAAGCTTAATCGGCATTGCCTCAGAGTGGTATATAGACCAAGACATCTCACATTGGCACATTTGGGATGATCTTTCTAGAGATTTTGTTCGACCATTTCAGTACAATATTGACATTGCGCCGGACAGGAACTCCTTGGCGAATCTAAAGAAGAAACCCTCAGAAAGTTTTCGAGAATATGCAATTAAGTGGCGCAAACAGGCATCGAGGGTGAATCCTCCCATGGATGAGGTAGAAATGGTCATTGTCTTCCTCCAAGCTCAGGAAGAAGATTACTTCCAGAACATGATGTCGGCCAATACAAAACCTTTTGCAGAGGCGATTAAAATCAGGGAAATGGTAGAAAATGGTCTGAAAACGGGCAGAATCTTGAGACAGTCGGCCATCAAAGCAACCTCCCAAGCCATCCAAGGCGGGTCGGAAGGAATGGCCAAAGTTAATAAGAAATAAGAAACGGTTATGGCAGCCTCAGGATCAAGATGATACCGGGCTCCTAGACCCATGTTTTTTTAGAGAACCTCTCAATACTACTACCCTCATCCTGACATGGCTTATGCTCCACAACCATACGCGGTCATGAACGCTTAACCCTTTGCCCGACCGCATCCACATGCCAATAGAAATCAACCTCCGTTCCCAAGAAATTAGCCTCCCCGCCAGAACCACTATAATCCCCGACCTTCGTAAAATAACTTCCGTCCTCGGGAACCACCCAGGAGACCAAACTTTACCCCAATTGGTTAATCTTACTCTATTCTATTCCCAAAACTTGTCCAAATGGGTCTACTGTAGCCGATCCCTTAGAACAGACAAAACCCGGCATCGCCTGCCTACAGAGCTGGTGTCAGGTGTGCATACCATTCAGGAGCAGAAGACCATCATACAAATGGCGGTTGGACTCTGAAACACGCGGTGGAGAACTTAATAGAGCAAGAGAAAATTGTGTTGAAGGATGAGGATGTCCCAAATGTGACCAATAATCTGCTGCCAGCTCACAACAACGGGCTAGTAGTTGGGATGATTTGTGAAGATAGGGACTTTGATCCAGCCTTAAAAGCTATAATTGCTATCGCTGATGCAGAAAGAAAGCCAAAGGTGGCCCCGAAGCAAGAGAAAGGGGAAAAGAAGAGAAAAATCACCAAGACAGAACCACAAAAGAAAGCTGATTTGAGAAAAAGAACACAAATGTACGGACCCAAGCAAGCCTATGTGGTGCGAGGGACAATCAAACCACCTCGGCTGAGTGAGCCAGTGGTTATTGGACATGTACCACAGAAGCCCATGACAAGCCCTATTGCGATGCCATGGAATTATCATCAGACAATGGTTATGTACAAGGGTGAAGAGATCTTGGGAGAGATGCTAGAAAATTCCCCTATTGAGACATATTCAAATGTAGAAGAGGTAAACAATGCCACCAGAAGACGTTTCCTGCCTAAGAAACCTGGGAGTGTTGAGGAAGCAGAAGTGTTCTTTCAAAAAATAAAAAGGGTCGATTATGCGATACCACGTCCGTATGAGACCTTTGTCAAGCCTAAGCATAGTGAAGAGGAAGATGATGAGGTCTTCACAGTTGAAGAAATTGAGAAAATACGTGGGGCAATGACTACGAAACCCACATGGTCCAGTTGGGAGAGGGCGCTAGCACTACTGAGGTGCTATACATGGGACCAGATGCCAAACTTCAAAACTGGAAGGCTACGCCATTCCCGGTCAGGCGGGAGTCCCGATAGACTAGCTCTGCCACTTTTTTTGCATCCCGAGTTATTTCAGGATGTAACTCGGATGTTTCTTTTAGTTTCTTGTCTTTATATTTCTGAACATGGACCCTGTTATCTTCAAAATTCCAAGAAATGAAATCAATATTTCATCGTTAATTTTTCTTTATTATTTATAATTTTGCTATTTTTTCTCCTTCATTTCTTCTCTTTAGCTCTAATAATGTAGCTTTAAATAACATGACATGCTTGCGAACTTCATGCCTAGATCCCAAAACGCTGTCAGATTTCAAAATCATGAATCAAGAGTCGAAATGCAAAGAAGGTAACCTTGTGGAAATAAAACAAAGAATTGGAACAATTGAAGGAAAATTGGTTCGCGGGTTGGAAAGGTCCATACATTACAACAAAAGAGTGTACTCAGGGCACATCCGGGCAGCTGTACCAACAAAGAATGGCCCGCACCTATAACAAGAAAGTGCATCCCATGAATTTTGAAGGGGGGAAACTCGTGTTAAGACGCATTCCCCCTCACCACCAGGAAGCAAAAGGAAAATTCGCTCCTAATTGGAAGGGTCCATACATCATCTGGAAATATTGCTGAGAGGAGCATTGTATCTGGGAGACATTGAAGGAAATGATCCTGAAACAGCAGTCAATCCAGATGCAGTAAAAAGGTACTATGTCTAGACCTCCTGCGGCAATGGCTTTTGTGTAATTGAGATGACGAAGGCTTTCCTTCCTGCTACCCCAAACATTATCAATCCTTCATAAACCCTTTGAGCCGGTTATGCATTTTTGTCCACCCTCTTTGGAACCCAGAAGTACTATGAAAAAAAAAAGAGAAAAAGAAAAGAAAAAGAAAAGAAAAAGAAAAAAAGAAAAAGAAAAAAAAGGAAAGAAAAGAAAACAAAACAAAAACAAAAACAAAAATTATTTGCCTGAACTACGTTTGACTTGATTCCGAAAGGATAAGTAGGCAGCCTCTCCTTGAGGTTCAGTCATACCAAAACAAAAATTCCAACTTCCCCAAAATTGAATCTGGGCAGATGATATGATGATTCGACTATGAATCCGCCGTAACGGTTCCAAAGTTGTAGTTCCGCCCAAAATCCTTTTTTACCCAAAGACCTTGTTCAAGTCCTTCCGATCAATTGGCAAAGGCAAGGAAATGAAAAACGTCATTGTTGGGATCCGACACAATTCAAATTGCGAGAAATAAAATGAGAGAGTCTTATTGGTGAAAACCTTCGGGCACCATAAGGCGATGGTGAGTAGAGAAACTGGAAATGAGAGAGTCCGCTTAGTGAAAACTTGCAAAGAGCACTATCGGGCAACGGCGATAAGAGAAATGAGAGAGGTCGATTGGCGAAAACCCGTAAAGGGCGCTGTCGGCCGAAAAGAAGACATCTCACCACTAAAAGAGTCCTGTCAAGGTCCCCTGATTTTAAAACACGGATCAATGGGTTCACGAGAAGCTAGAAATTTTGTGTGGGTCGGGCATCCAGTCCAAGAAGCATGTCATGTTCATTTGAAGCCAGCATGCACCCCAGATAAGTCCTTCTTTTCCCCCGAAAGGGACGCTTCTCTTTAAACCCATATGCTTGCCTTTTGCATACTTTTTCTTTGAATCCCTTTCGGTTTAACTCTGATTCCGTAACTATTACAAAGAAAAGGTGGCAGGACCGGCTTCACAGGGCTCCGCCTGGTCAGAGTCGAAGAAAATTCCCAGCCTCAGTGAGTGCGTCAGGCCAATCACGACTGACCATAGTGGTTGATGCTTTCGAAGCAAAGACGTTGAAAAAGAAAGAAAATCAAAGGCAAGGGCAGAATAAAGTGAAAAGGCCAGAGCCCACACGGGCGAGTCATAATGAAATCCTGAGAGTTGAACCCGGTCGGTTTGAAAAGAGATTCACCCTCAAGGCCAACAAGCAGCAAAGTTCTCTACGGAAATGGGGCCGGGATCAAGCAATTAGGATGATCAAGACCACAAAATCAACCACCGTTTCAAACTAACAAATTGTTCTTTGTTAAAAACAGGTCTTATTCAGAGCAACCGTGCAAGAAGCAGGTGCAACCCAAAAAGAAATGAAATGCGCAAGAGCTGAAACAGCTTTGCAGCAGGAAAACGACCAAAAAGGAAGTTTCCCCAAAATTCTTTCATGCGTTTTGCTAAATAAAAAGGAAAATATAAAAAGAAGAAGAAAAAAAAGAAATGAAAATGAAAATCCCAAAAGAGAAACAAATCATGGTAGCAAGGAGTTTTTTTCTTTCCAAATCCCGGCCAAAAAATTGAGGATCTCCTTGGCATAACCCAAGGAGTTTTTCTTTCCAAATCCCGGCAAAAAAATCGAGGATCTCCCTGGCATAACCCAAGGAGCCTTTTCTTTCCAAATCCCGGCCAAAAAACCGAGGATCTCCCTAGCATAACCCAAGGAGCTTTTTCTTTCCATATCCCGGCCAAAAAATCGAGGATCTCCCTGGCATAACCCAAGGAGCTTTTTCTTTCCAAATCCCGGCAAAACCCGAGGATCTTTTTTTCTTTCTGTCTCGGCATAAACCGAGACCCTTTTCTTTTCCTGACATAACTCGGTCATTTTCCAGTATAACTTGGATTCATTCACAAGGATATACAATCCTGATTTAATTGCTTTGATATGTATCACAACTAACTCATGAAATTTTCCTAGTGAAAACTGGGGCAGAAAATTTCGTTCGTTTGTTTGCTTTGGTATCTTAAGCAGGTTAACTTCAAGACATAAGGTGCGAGATGACCGATGGAATGAGTCTCAATCCAGAATAAAGAAAAGAACAAAAAAGAAATGAGCTCAAATGTGAAGCGAACAAGGGTGCGGATTGCTCAAAATTTGATTGAAGTCACAAGCTCCGCCGATCCCATTTTGACCCAATGCTGCAGAAAGAAGTAAACACCTACAGATGGCAAGCATCAAGACTCAGATCGGAGTCGACAACAAAAACCAGCTAAGACTCAAGATCAAGCTTCAAGAGATTTATATATAGAAATCTTGTAACTCGTAGCTGATATGCTTAATTAGGCTTTTTAATTTTGATTTTGATGTAATAAACGGGACCGCGTACCGGAACCTCGATGGAACCTTTCTCAACTCTCAACCTCGGCACTTCATCGCCTTATTCACTTCTGAACTACACCTGACATGATTCCTTTATAGCCAAGTATATGTAGGCAACCTCTAAAGCAAGGTTCGATCAGACTCTTTCAAAAAATGCTTCTCATGGAGTTTCAAATGGGCAAAAATCCCTCATATTACTCACTTTATCTTTGTCCGAAAACTCTTCATGTTTCCGAGCAAAGAGGGGCAGCTGTAAGCACGTAATTTTTGCCCTACACGAGATACTCCTGCAAATTTCAAGAAAATAGATTTTTTCTAATTATTTACCATTTTATAGGATTTTGTAGAATTTTTATCTAGTGCACGTTTAAGTCATAAAAATACAAAAAATATCATGCATGACATTTAGACCTTACTTTTATATTTTTAGGATTAATCGATAGTTACTTGTTTTATAAAAATTAAAAATCACAAAAAATGCTTCATTTTTACACCTTTTCTTTTTATTGATTCTTCTCTTTTAATTTAGGATTAAGTAGCTTTTATAGTTTTATAATTAGTATAATTTTATTTTTTTAGTATTTTTAATTCTAGGACTTTTAATATAAAAAAAGATAGATAAAACAAAAATTGGGAATAAAAACAGAAGAATTGGAAAAACTTTCTCCCACATAAGACTTTCCCCCCAAAAATATTTTCCCACAAAATCATTTCCCAACATAAGACCTTCCCCCTAAAAATATTTCCCACATAACACCTTCCCCCAAAAAATACTCCCCTACCCAAGACCCCCTCCACATTAGAAAACACCATATATACACTTAAAAGATTACAATCAGGGCACCCCCTCACTTGGACACCTAGACTAAGAGCAAAATTTGCGCATTATCTAGAAAAGGAGGAGTTGTTGCCTTCTCTTCTTCTTCATGGATCTCACTGAAATAAGTTGTACCAAAGGTTCCATTAACACTCAAAAACTTGACCTCGTCTTCCTCCGAAAATACAGCTTGAAGTTACTGCAATACCATCCCCAAAATCCCCATAAAACTCCATTAAAACACACCTGAAAATAGTTCCAGAAATAGCTCCTTTTCTCAAAACATAAACTGCATGTAAAACAGCCATTAAACCTCCCAAAAACGCTCCAAAACTCGCCTGAAACAGCTCCCAAAAACCAGCATAAAAAGCTGCTGAAAAAAACATCAAATTCCGCTAAAAAACTGCATCAAATAAGCTGAAAAACATAAAAAAACTCACTTCAAAACACCACCGCAAATCAGCTGAAAATCCACCCAAAAACAGCCTTGAAATCGTCTAAAACAACACCACAGGCGCGAGTTGAGTCGACCAGCTTTCCGTTAGCAGATCCGAGGTCGTCGTTGAGGTTCCGGCGAGTCTACTGTTAATTTCACTATTTAGACGATAAGTCAATGTTTGAAAGTCTTGTGATTCAATCGCTAAGGAAACGTCCTTAAGCTTAACTGATGGTTCGTTTTTTCTGTTCCTTAACTACTTCCTTTCATAATTACATTCTGCTATCAATTCTCTGTTGCGTTACTCTACTTATTGTTTGAGTTAGTGTATAATACATTCTCCAATTTTGTATATTTGTTCCATCTTCTTCACTGTTATTCCCTTGCCACACCTATATGTTAGTTTGGTAACTTACGAAATTATTCTATTTTTTTCTTTAAATTTTCCATGTTGATTGGTTTGTTAGTTTTGAATTCATATGCATGGATATTCGTGTTCTAATGCAGAATGACTGGAAAGCTAAAGGCAAATTTTAAGGTTTGGGCCTTTCTATTTGATTATGGGTTTAATTTTGAAAAAAGGTTACTGGGCCAAACATGTTGAAGTTATGCTAGGTCCATTCCCTAATGACACTTTATTGAGCCATGTTAGAGTTAGCCCATTTCCAGAAGTCACATTCATTTTGGAAGTAATTCCGAAGCTCAAAGGAGTTAAGGATCTAGTTCATAATTTGAAATAATATAAATTTGGGCTTTCGAGTTAGATAGAGGGTTCAAATTAAAAGGTTTTCCCTTTTGTTTGAATCCGGACTTGAATTTGAGGCCCGAATTTTATAACATTAATTAACTAAGTCTCTTTAGAGACAAACCCAATAGGAAATTATAGTTTGCTCCAGGATGGCCTTTAAATAATAAGATGAGATGAGCCTCGCCAAACAAAATGCATAAATTGTAGGGCCTTCATGTAATTGATTTTAATCTTTAGACTTCCATACGTGCCATTTAGCGAATTTTCATGGCCCTCGCAAAGTAAATAATACGTTAGTCGCTTTAGGCGCGCTTTTTAATAATTTTACCTTCTTAAATATGGGTGTGCATTTCATGCAACCCAAATCCAAATCCAAAAACATTGATTAAGGATATGTCGAGGATGCGGGTGCATTTTATGTGACGTGATCCAAAAATACGTTTTTTAAATGACGTTCACTCTCTTAAAAAACTTCAATTAAAAGCGGTAAATAGTCTTAAAATTGCACCATAGGTTGGAACATGTATAAAAACCAGATTTTAGCCATTTATAATAATTTAAGTGACCGTGCTAGAACCACGGGATCCGGGGGTGCCTAACACCTTCCCTCGGGTCAACAGAATTCCTTATTCAGAATTTCTGGTTCGCAGACTCTAAATGGGAAGTCGACAATTTTCCTCGATTTGGGATTCAAGTTAAATTGGTGACTTGGGACACCAAAAGCCAATCCTATCCCAAGTGGCGACTCTAAAAATAAATAAATAATCCCATTGAAAAACTCCCTTATACATTATCCTTCGGGGAAGGTGTGTAAAAAGGAGGTGTGACAGCGCTAATTACAAGTATTATCTCAGTCTGCCGCATGGATGCTTCTCTGTTATTTGACCCTGGTTCTACTTTCTCTTATGTGTCGTCTTATTTTGCCCACTATTTAGATATGCCATGCGATTCCCTCTTTTTTCTGTTCATGTCTCTACGCCAACAGGCGATACTGCTGTGGTAGACCATGTGTACCGGTCGTGCGTTGTGTCTATTAGGGGCCTGGAGACCCGAGTGGATCTGTTGTTGTTATGTATAGTGGACTTCGATGTTATTTTGGGCATGGACTGGTTATCTCCGTGCTGGGCTATTCTGGACTGTCATGTTAAGATACTAACTTTGGCTATGCCTGGTGTGCCACAGAATAAATGGCAAGTTTTGACCGATTATGTCCCTAGCAAGGTGATTTCTTTCTTGAAGGCCCAGCATATGGTTGGGAAAGGTTGTCTTTCATACTTAGTGTAACGACCCGACTTGTTGTTTTAAAAATTTACGCCTCGATCAATGACTAAAGGTCTCAATCATCTTTGTAATATGTATTATGACTCGCGTGTGTGGTCGAGTTTAATTTTCGGTAGAGTTGGAATTAAATTTAAAGAAAAATTCTCATTTTGAAGCTTAAATAGAAAGAGTTGACTTTTGAGCAAACGACATCGGAATGGATATTTGATAATGTCAATAGCTTCGTATGGTGATTTAGGACCTAGGCGTATGTTCAGATTTGTATTTGGAAGTCTGTAGGACAATTCATCGCATTTTGGCAAAAGTTGGAAAATATGAGATTTTGGAAAAATTCGACCGAAGGTTGAAATTTTGATAACGAGGTTGGAATTTGATTCTAAAAATTGGAACAACTCTATTATACCATTATGACTTGTGTGCAAAATTTGAAATCATTCCGGATTGATTTGATATGTTTCGGCACAAAATACTAAAGTTGGAAGATTTGAAAACAATTCAATTCAAGGCGCGATTCGAAATTTCCGTGTTGTTTAACGTTGTTTAAAGCCTTGACTAAGTGCGTACATTTTGGGACATGTTGGTATAATTTGTTGAAGTTCCGAGGGTCTCTGGTGAATTTTGGAAGATTGATTTCCAAAATTTAAAGCTGCAGAAAATCTACTACTTTTTGTGTTGCAGCTGCTGTTTTGGACAACAATGGTGCAATTGAGACAGCTATTTTGGAAGATTATATCTCGAAATCTATAATAAATCTGAAAATTTGCAAAACATGAAAGTTGTAGCACTTGCATTCTAGTTTCTAGAAAGTTAAATCGTTCATTATTTGGACATTTGTACAGAAAGTTATGAATAATTGAATAAGGGTTAGTAAAACTGTTTCTAGTAGACTTTTAGTGACGAAAATGGCTTTTAGTAACGGATGGGCAAAAACATTTAATCACAAAAATCAGTCACTTTGCCATTTCGTTTCGGAATTCTTGGAGCTCAGTTTTTGGGCAATTTTCACGTGAAAACATTAGGGTAAGTGTTTCTTATCCTGTATTGATTATATTTTATGATTCCATACTCATTTACATCATGAATCCATAAACTTATGGAAGAAAAATTAGATTTTTAGAAAATCTTCCAAAAATAAAAATTTAAGATTTGAAAGCCAATACGATGTCGGAATTTGATAAAATTGGTATGGTTGAACTCCTATCAGAATGGGTGTTCGGATTTTGTAAAAATTATGTCTAGTTCGAGAGGCGGGTCTTGCGTTGACTTTTTAAAATAAAATTTTAAGTCAACGTTATATTATCCAAAATTATTTTCGATGAATTTTAATAAAGTTATACAATTAATTTGGATAGATTTGAGCTATCCGGAGGCCAATTCAAGCAAGAAGGATATTATAGAATATCAGCCTAACTTCAAAAAGGTAAGTATCTTGCCTAGCCTTGTGTAGGGGAATTAACCCTTAGGCTTTGAGTCTTATGTGGAAGTTGTATGATTGAAAATCATGTACGCGAGGTGACGAGTACGTACTTGGTTTATATGTGCAAATTATATTGGTTAAAATTTGTAGACGCCCGTATGTATCTAATTGAAAATGGTTGACACTTAGTAAATCTTTGATTGTCATGCTTCATTCTTTTTGTCGAGTTTCTATTTATATGATAATTTGGTGTGATTGCTACTTGAATTTTTATGTGAATTCTATTTATTTGGTGATTTGACATTTCCTAGAAATAATTTTATTATGGATATTCCATACACCAATAATTAATTAAATAATTTAAGATGAGACATTAATATAATTATCGAAAATTTGGATTAAAGAAGGTCTTGTCCTATGATGAATTATTTTTCCATCCTTGTTGTTTTGAGGTTGTATATACCTTGTGTGGAGCCTTGGGCTTTTCGTTGTGAAATTAATTAATTTTGTTGTATCTTTGGAATTGATTGTGGCCTATGGGCAATTTGTGATATGAATTGTTGTATGGTGTTATTGTAATAATATTTCGTGTAAATTATTGTATAATTTGAGTTATTATTATCAGGACATAAGGGAGGCATTCCATTGTTGATATTGTGTGGGTATAAGGGTGGCATTTTATTGTGGTTATATATGTTGGGATATTGTCTGGGCGGAGTGATAAGGTGGCTATTATACGGAGCGATAAGGGAGGCTATTATACGGAGCGATAATGGTGGCCATAGGAGAGATAAGGGTGACTATTGTCAGTGATGATATGTGATGATGTGTGATATTATGCTGGTAATAGTTATGTTATGTTGTGAATTCCTTGTGAGTTCTTTTGCATATTATGCAATTTATTTTATAAATTCAGTAAATTTGATAATAGTCAGATATATGTTAAAATTATGAGCCTGCGAATATCGTCGGGCGGATTATGATATGGGCACGAGTTGCTGGGGGATATATGATGAATTTATTGTTGGCATGTGAATTATCCGTGCAGTTATGATATGAAATATGGGCACGAAGTGCCGTGGTTATATAATTAAATTGATATTGGCACGTGAATTTCTCATGCAGTTGTGATATGAAATATGGGCACGAGGTGCCGTGAGTAAATGATGAGGATATTGGCACGTGAGTTGTCCGTCTGGTTGTGATAGAAATATTGGCACGAGATACCGTGGAAATATAAAAATGGGCCGAGACCCGTATTTTATGATTTGAGATGAGGTGTCACATGGTGACTTTTATTTGAAAGAATTATATTCGAAAAATATTATTTGAAAGAATTTTTATTCGAAAGATATTTATTTGGTAGAATTATATTCAGAAGATATTTGTTGAAAGAATTATATTGGGAAGATATTTCTTTGAAAGAATTATATTAGAAAGATATTTATTTGAAGGAAGTATATTCAGAATATATTTATCGGAAAATATTATATCCTAAAGATTACTATTGAGAAGATTTATATTGGAAGAATTTGATTAAAATTGATCGTACTTGTATTCATTATTTACTGAGCAACATATATGGTGTTCTTGTTGCTTGTTGTTTATATCACTGGTTGATTATTGTTGCCGTTATCGTTATTTATTTCCTATTATTTGTATGCTATATTGCACAGGTTGTTAGACTAATGAGTGTCTTGACTATACCTCGTCACTACTCCACCGATGTTAGTATTAATACTTACTGTTGTGGTGTACTCATACTACACTTCTATACTTTTTTATGTACATATCTAGGTATTGGAGATATAGGACCCGGATAGAGTTAGACTTTGATTGCAAGGATTCAAGGTAGAGCTGCTTGGTCGTCGCAATCCCCTGGAGTCTTTCCCTTTTATCGTACTGTTAATTATTATTCGAGCAGTATTGTATATTTAATTTAGTTCAGATTATTTTGTGTATTTAGTTAGAGTTCGTGACTCGGTATTACAGTCTTGGGAGGTTGTATCTTTATTTCTGCGATTGGTTTCGATTATAAAAAAATGGCTTGAATTGTTATTGTGGTCGACTTACTTAGTCTTAGATACTAAGTGCCATCACGACACTTATGGTGGAATTTTGGGTCGTGACTAGTTGGTATCAGAGCTCTAGATTCATAGGTTCTACGAGTCACGGACGAGTTTAGTAGAGTCTTGCGAATAGGTATAGAGACGTTTGTACTTATCTTCGAGAGGCTACAAAACTGTTAGGACATTTTCAGTTCTTTCATTCCTTTCGTGCAGATTTGTTGATTATGGAATTTGAGCCTTTGCATCTATATTATCTCACGGATGGTGAGGACACGTGCTAGCGGGTCAGCTGAGCGGACACCCGTGCATACTGCTAGGGCCGCAAGAAGTCGGGGCTGAAGTAAAGGCCGAGGTAGGGCACATGTCACAACTAGAACACCTGTCAGAGCAGTAGTTGAGGAGCCGCCAACAGCTCTAGTTGGAGGATAGATACCAGAGACACATGTGGTTAACCCCGAACTACAAGAGACTTTAGCAAAGTTCCTAAATATGTTTGGTACATTAACTCAGGCGAGACTGATCTCTATTTCACCAAATAATTTGCAGATAGGAGGAGTAGCTCAAACTCTTACAACCCGTACTCCAGAGCAGCAGGTTCACATTGGTCAAGTTTCGGGTGCATTATCGATACAACCTATCATTCTGGTTAAGCCTGAGTCAGGCCAGGAGCATCAGAAGAAGAACAAAAGAGACTTGAGAGGTTGAAGAGGTATGACCCACCTACTTTTAGTGGCACAACTACAAATGACGCTCAGGGATTTCTAGAAAAGTGTCGGCGTATTCTTCGCATCATGGGTATTGTGGAAGTGAGCGGAGTCACGTTTACTATATTTCAGCTGTCAGGAGCAGTGTATCAGTGGTGGCAAGTCTATAAAGAAGGTAGACCAGCCGATGCAATACCACCAACTTGGGCTCAATTTTTGAAAATGTTTTTGAAAGAGTTTGTTCTTGAGACTCTTCGAGATACGTGGCGCACAGAGTTTGAACGGTTACGTCAGGGAACCATGATAGTGTTAGAATATGCCATCAGGTTCAGTGAGTTAGCTCGTTGAGCACCTACTTTGGTTCCTACCGTCAAAGAGTGGGTCCGCAGATTCATTGAGGGACTCGGGTCCGCATCTCAGTCCGCTCATTAGAGTACTCGGGTTGCTCCAGTAAGTTTTAATAGTGCACCACCAGCATGAGGTTCTTACAGTGTTTATTCCAGTTATTCGGTACATACTCAATACGAGCAGCCACGACCTCAGAGAGGTTGTTATGAGTGTGGTGATACTAGGCACATTATGAGAGATTGTCCTAAACTTGGGAGAGGTGTATTTCATGAAAACACTCAGGATACGGGTCACAATGCAATTACTACCTCATGTGCTCAACCAGTTAAGAGTGGAGGGCAGGTGGGTAGAGGGTGCCCCAGAGGGGGAGGTCCATTCCATTGATATATTTGATATGGTGTCATTACAGGTATGACCTCGAATTGTTATAAAAGGATACTTTTCATGAATTTGGTTTAGTTGTGAATATTGAGGCGAGTCCTCCTATTATGCGCCACTTATGGTAAGCATTATTATTTTGTAACCCACTAAAATGTTTATCTCTGTTAGGAGATTTGATGTTGTTAGCCCGTGTCTATCATTCCTATTTTTATTTTTACACTATTGAGGGCTATAAATCCAAACGTGACTTTCTATTACTCAGTACAATGGATTTTGACGTGATTCCGGAATAGTTGATTCCAGTTTTATGAATTATATGCCCTATTGATATGGGGTTTCATTATATGTTATGGAATTATTAATTGGAATTTATGACAAGAGAAATGAAAAGATTTCAGTTGGTACAATGTGCAAAATATTTATAATTCAGAGTTGAGGACGATATCCTCGCATTTTTATATGATGTGAAATATTTAAACCGTGCTACAAGATACGATGGAAGTTATATAAGGACGAGGTCCTTTTGGTAAAATATTTATGAGTTTAAAATTCTCCCTTTGTGAAATTTAATTTGTATAATAATATTAATAGGGAGCCATGCCTGTTAGGCTTATTTGATAGTTCTTGTATAATTTCTGTTTATATTAAGCCATTTCGTGTTGTAAACATTGAGTTTAGCCTATAAGGTGAGCGCCCAGGTGGCAATAAATATGACTCATTAATTCGAGTAAGTAATCATGAGGTCTTCGTGCCTCACATTCTGTTGTCAGTGTTGTCAAAAATTCGAAACGAGGTGGTGGTTAATATGAGATTAATTGATGATGCTGGAATAAATTATGAATAACTTTTAAGTCCAGAGATATGGTGATGAACATACATATGATGTTCTTCATGTCCTGATATCATTATGATAATGCAATATTGAGATTAGTGTTATTGATATATACCTTGTGATGTTTTGTTGGGTTGCAGATATATTGTAGGAGTTATTTTTTGTGTTACTCTGGCAGATGGTTAGGCCCAATTACAGGGGTAACTGACTAAATTTCTGAAAAATTTGGGAGTTAGAAAAAAAAATTGGGAGATTGAGATGGGCAAAAGAAGAGATAAGTTATGTTATGTGTTTGAGGGCGGACCCTACTTCTCATTTGAGGACGAATGATCCTAAGTGGGGAATAATGTAACATCCGGAAATTTTTTGAAGTATTTAAGCGCTATTAAGAAAGTTCATATGTGCGTATGCACGAGTTACTATAACTAGTTAAGACTAATACCGTGTATTTATAAGGAAAAATCAAATCTTTGAAATTAATTGTTGTGTAAGGAATTGGCTTTAAAGGTTACAAATAAGGATAAAAGAAATAATCTTGATGGAGAAGATGTCGGACCCATGTTAAATTTTTGGTGGCATAGAACCACCCGTGAGTATGTGAGAAATTATGCACTCAATAATTTGAAGTCCTCAGAATAATTCTTGGCACGTTCGAGGACAAACGTAAATTTTAAGAGGGGGAAGATGTAACGACCCGATTTGTCGTTTTAAGAATCTATGCCTTGTTCAATGACTAAAGTTCTCGAGCATCTTTGTAATATGTATTATTACTCGTTTGTGTGGTCGAGTTTAGTTTGACGGAAGAGTTGGAATTAAATTTAAAGAAAAATTCTCATTTTGAATCATAAATAGAAAGAATTGATCGGAGAGTTGACTATTGAGCCAACGACCTCGAAATGGAGATTTGATAATGTCAATAGCTTCGCATGGTGATTTCGGACTTAGGCGTATGTTCGAATTTGAATTTGGAAGTCCGTAGGACAATTCGACGCATTTTGGCAAAAGTTGGAAAATATGAGATTTTGGAAAAATTCGACCAAAGGTTGAAATTTTGATAATGAGGTCGGAATCTGATTCTGAAAATTGGAACTACTCCATTATTTCATTTATGACTTGCGTGCAAAATTTGAAGTCATTCCGGATTGATTTGATATGTTTCGGCGCAAAATATAGAAGTTGAAAGATTTGAAAACTCATAATTCGATTCAAGGTGCGATTCGAAATTTTCATGTTTTTAACGTTGTTTAAAGCCTCGATTAAGTGCGTATTGTATTTTGGTAAATGTTGGTATAATTGGTTGAAGTCTCGAGGGTCTCGGGTGAATTTCGGAAGCCTAACGGATCGATTATGAAAATTTGAAGTTGCTGAAAAGCTGCTGCTTTTGTGCTGCAGCTGCTGTTTTGGAAAGCAATGGTACAAAGTTGTAGCACTTGCATTCTAGTTTCCAGAAAGTTAAACCGTTCATTATTTGGATATTTGTACAAACAGTTATGATCAATTGAATAAGGGCTGGTAAAACTGTTTCTAGTGGACTTTTAGTGACGAAAATGGCTTTTAGTGACAGATGGGCAGAAACATTTAATCACAAAAATCAATCACTTTGTCTTTTCGTTTGGGAATTCTTGGAGCTCGGTTCTTGCACGATTTTTGGGCGATTTTCATGTGAAAACATTGGGGTAAGTATTCCTTATCCTATATTGATTATATTTTATGATTCTATACTCATTTACATCATGAATCCCTGTCCGAGCATGCCACCGGACATAGATATTGATTTTGGTATCGATATGGTGCCGGACACTCAACCCATTTCTGTTCCACCATACCGTATGGCACCACCAGAGTTGAAGGAGTTAAATGGCAACTTCAGGAACTCCTTGATAAGGGGTTCATTCGTCCTAGTGTGTCACCGTGGAGTGCGCCGGTTCTTTTTGTGAAGAAGAAGGATGGCACGATGAGAACGTGCATTGATTACAGACAGTTGAACAAAGTAACAATTAAGAACAAGTATGTTTTTCCTCGTATCGATGATTTGTTCGACCAGCTTCAGGGAGAGAGAGTGTTCTCCAAGACTGACCTCCATTCGGGTTATCACCAATTGAAGATCAGGGACTCAAATATACTTAAGAAAACTTGTAGGACCCGATATGGTCATTATATGTTCTTGGTGATGTCTTTCGGACTGACCAATGCCCCAGCAGCGTTCATGCATTTGATGAATAGCGTATTCCGGTTGTATCTCGACTCATTTGTCATAGTATTCATTGATGATATTCTGGTATACTCGCGTAGTCAGTAGGAGCACGCAGAGCATTTGAGAGTGGTGTTGCAGAGATTGAGGGAGGAGAAACTTTATGCAATGTTCTCCAAATATGAGTTTTGGCTCAGTTTAGTGGCTTTCTTGGGGCACGTGGTGTCCAACGAGGGTATTCAGGTTGACCCAAAGAAGATAGAGGCGGTTCAAAGTTGGCCCAGACTGTCCTCAGCTACAGAGATTCACAGCTTTCATGGTTTGGCAGGTTATTATCGCTGGTTTGTTCAGGGATTTTCGTTTATTGCATTTCCCTTGGCCAAGTTGACTCAGAAGGGTGTTTCATTTTAGTGTTCTAATGAGTGTGAGGAGAGATTTTAGAAGTTCAAGACTGCCTTGACCACAGCTCCAGTGTTAGTGTTGCCATTAGCTTCAGGTTCTTATACCGTGTATTGTGATGCTTCGAGAGTTGGTATTGGGTGTGTTTTGATGCAGGAGGGTAGAGTTATTGCTTATGCTTCTCGTCAGTTGAAGCCTCATGGGAAGAACTACCCTTTTCATGATTTGGAGTTGGCCGCCATTGTTCACGTGTTGAAGATTTGGAGGCATTATTTGTATGGTGTATTTTGTAAGGTGTATACCAATCATCGTAGCCTCCAGCACTTGTTCAAGCAGAAATATCTCAATCTGAGGCAGCGGAGGTGGTTGCAGTTGCTTAAAGGTTATGACATTACTATCTTGTATCACCCGGGGAAGGCCAATGTGGTAGCCGATGCTTTGAGCTGAAAGGCGGTGAGTATGGGGAGTTTGGCATATATTCCAGTTGGGGAGAGACCTCTTGCAGTTGATGTTCAGGCTTTGGCCAATCGGTTCGTGAGGTTGGATAATTTGAAGCCCAATAGAGTATGGGCTTGTGTGATTTCTCGATCTTCCTTATATGAGCGCATCAGGGAGTATGATGATCCTCATTTGCTTGTCCTTAAGGATAGAGTTTAGCATGATGATGCCAGAGATGTGACCATCGGTGATGATGGGGTGTTGAGTATGTGGGGCCGGATATGTGTACCCAATATAGATGGGCTTCAGGAGTTGATTCTAGAGGAGGCCCATAGCTCGTGGTATTCCATTCATCCAGGTGCCGCGAAGATGTATCAGGATCTGAGACAACATTATTGGTGGAGAAGGATGAAGAAAGACATTGTGGGATTTGTAGCTCGGTATCTTAATTGTCAGCAGGTGAAATATAAGCATCAGAGACCGAGTGGCTTGATTCAGCGGATGAATATCATGGACTTTGTAGTTGGGCTCCCACGGACTTTGAAGAAGTTCGATGCTATTTGGGTGATTGTGGATTGGCTGACCAAGTCCGTGCACTTCATTCCTATATGTACTACTTACTCTTCAGAGCGGTTGGCAGAGATATATATCCGGGAGATTGTTTGTTTGCATAGTGTCCTAGTTTCCATCATTTCAGTATTGATAGCCAATTTTTCCCCATATATTTTTAAACATGCAAACTACTTTCAAAATAGCATGAGCATGCCTATATAAGTATGCCCAAATATTTTACTATTTTTTCATAATATTTTAAGGATTTTTAAATTAATTTATTGCCCTATTTTTATCCAGAAAAATGCAATAATTATTCCCAAAATTATCATTTTGGTAATTCATTTATTGGATTCTCATATTTATGCTAAAATATAGCTAATATAGTTTTTACATATTTTTACATATTTATTTAGTATTTTTAAAGCTAAATTGTATATAATTGCAATATTAGCCTCTTTTAGATTTAATTGTGTTTATGTCTATAAAAAATTAAGTCCGGTATTTTTAGTACCTTTAATTTATTTCCAAAAATTATTTTACTATTTTTTATAAATCAAATAGGGAAAAGTGGCTATTTAAAAGTTATCCCATTTTCATTTCAATTTTAGCCTGATTTGGCACCACAATTAAACCCAATATGAGGCCCAATTACCCCGACCCAATTCCAAATTAATCCGACCCAGACCCACTTCATAACCCAACCTGGATCCCCTACCTAATCCTAGTTGTTGATCTAAATGATCAACGACCAATATCGGCCCTTACCTTTTTTAATTCAAACAACCCCTAACCCTAACCCCATTTCATACACTCTGCCGCCTCTGGATCCCCTCCTCTCTCAAACCCCTCTCAAACCCTAGCCGCCTCCCTTAACTCCAACACTGAAACCTCCCAAATCTATGGCTTCCAAGGCCATCGGAGACCTGTATCCACCTCCTATAGCTTCTACATGTCCGTTTATCCTGGTTTCAAGGCTAGATCCTGAAAAGTTTGGTCCAAACCTTGGTCGTTTTCAATTTATGACTATTCTCCGGTCGTCTCTGACCTTTCTCAGGCCGGCCATGGCTATTCGAGTCTAATTTTCGACTCTCCTGCTTAAATCGATGGTTTTCCAAAGCCTTTCTCACCACTTGGGGTTCTTCTGAAACCCAACCTTTAAGGTTCTTCCGATTTCTTTTAGATCTGTGTTTGCTCTGAACTTCTAAATGTTTTTCTCAAAGTTTCTTCTAAAATCCCTTATCTTTTCTGATTAGGGTTTTTTCCTAAGTTATCTCAAAGTTTTCCCTAATTTTTTGACATATTCTATTGTGTGTTCCTTATGTTATTCTTCTACTGGAGTTTGCATGTTAAAAGCCTTAATTTCTTTTGAGGTTTATGAATCTATTTTTTGTTAACATTTTTCTGAATTATCTGTTTCTACCCTTAGACTCGATTGGTGTTAAAAAAAACCTTAAGTTTGGGTTCATTCGAGTTTCTGAGACTATTTGTTGTATGATTTACTTGTTCTTCATCTTTGAGTTCGATTGGTTTCAAAAACCCTAATTTTTAGGGCCTATTCAAACTTTTGAAGCTGCTTGTACAACTCATCTGTTTGAAGTTGCTCGACTGGATTTGAAACCTTTTTGTTCCAGCATTTGTTTCTCTATGTGATTTTGATTTCCTGCTATCATTGAAACTCGACTATACTTTTTTAGAAGGACCTTTTTACTTGACCCATTGCATGCTTCTGATACTCTCTCTTCTCTATGTTACTAAGTTAATGAAGTTGACCTATGTGAATACCATGTTTCGATAGTTCACTGTCTACTAACTATGTGATTGTTATTGCGAGCTTCTTCTCTTTGCCATAATTTGGCCTCGCATGCCTAATGTTTATGCACTCTATTTATATGTTGTATCCCCCCCTTAAATGACCTTCAATTTTGGACTGATTTCAAACCATCCATTGTGACATTCTGATTGCACTCGTATGTTAAGTAATTGATTCTTTCCTTGTTTTGCCTTACTGATTTCCCTATTTCTTGATCTAATTTGAACACTTTCCTGTGAACCTTTGACCCCTACTTTTCTACTCAGTTTGATTAATTCCCTTACCTTGGTTACATTGGTATTTGATTCTTACCGACATTTCCTTGATTAGAATCTGATGAACCTAGTCTCTATTACATATTGTGTACTATTCTTAAAATATTTCCTTATTTGTTATATTCAGCCTTATGTGATTTCTTTCCTTAGTATTTGCATGTACCGTTTAAATTTAACTCCTTAATTAAAGGAAGTACTTATACTGGTTTGATTCTAATTAGCACATAGTTCCATAATTACTGCTAAACTATGATTCTTGCCTTATTTTCTACCTGTTTTCATACTATAAGTACCTTGCTCTCTCATTAACACAAGGACACGAACACTTTTGATTTGAAAACTCAAACTTACACTAAAAGCACTCTCTCTTGCTTTAGTACTTGCACTGTCACCTATTTGAAAGCCAAAGCTATATTTCAAAGTCATGCAGATTTTCTTTACTACAGTTTGCTTCTTTAAACTGGTATGTCCTAATTAAGTTTTCAGCATCAACAACAACTTGGTTACTTAATGTTTTTTGCAATCTAGTCTGCCTGCTGCTTGTATCTATTTCAGTATCTTTATTTAGTATGCTGTAATTTCTTTTCCCTTATTTTGTATTAGTGCAGTATGAATCCTAAATCTCTACCCCAATCTGTTTGATACTTATGGGTTGTTTTGGGCATGACATTATCGAATATTGTTGAACATGACTCAAACTTGGTCCTCCTAGGATCATTACCTATATGTTACCCTTATATGTATGTGTTCTAGTTGATTTACAGGCATTGCAACACCCTGTTCCTGTGAATGCCTAGAATTGACTCATGCCTAAAGACATATGCTCTTTGGAATTCCCAACCCCTGAACCCCTTTTATATGAAGTTTTCAACTAAGTGACTGTTTCCCTGCCACCCTCTACCCCTCTCCTTTATTCCTCTGTCTGCACTTCCACTAACTTCTTAGACTTAAGTTCTGCCCCCCTCGTGTAAGCCTTGCCTTGGGACCCATGAGCTCCCTCTGAACTTGAACACATGAGGGTTGGCACTTTCACACTGCACTTGTCCCTATTGTGGTTATGGAACTTGGGTGTGAGCACTGCTCGGGGTCCTATTGAGGCCCTTAGGGAACTCTGACACACTCAAGTCTGAGAAAGGCTTTGGACCAATGGTCTTTGAGTTGTTTTATCTCCTAACTCAGAGAGGAAGTCGAGAATCAGGCTTCCTTTGGTTGTAATTTTCTTTGTACTTTTCTGATGTAATTTATTATTCCTGGTTTGTAATAATTTGTAATGAACATTTGGGGCTGACAAGTGAAAAGGGTTGGGTAATTATGCATGCAAGGGTTGAAAATATGCCTATATGACTTCTTTTAATTATGCACACTCAAACTGCATTAGAAAATATGCCTATAGGACTTCTTTTAATTCTTCACTTGCAAACTGCATTAGAAAAGATATCTATAGGACTTCTTTAATTCTGCACTTTCAAACTACATTAGAAATCATGTCTCTAGGATTATACTAAATCCTGTTTGTTTAGTTTCACACCTAGATAACCTGTCTATAGGTCGTATTCAAATTCTGCATGCCACTTAGATATCACGCTTTAGGTTGTAAACGGCTAAATAAGTATCACATTCATAATTTTGAAATCAGTAACATATAGAAAATCATGCCTTCATGGATTCTCTCATAAAATCTAACTCGTTTCATTCCCATTCAATATTAGATATCCTGTTCATAGGTATTAAAAATCAGTAATAGTAGATACTATCACCTACAGAACCTGTAACTAGTCTAATTTAATTTTGTCCCTTTTGAACTTCTTTTAATAATCTAATCCCCTTACTTAACAAGGTTTAGCAAGCATGCCTATAGGATTTCGAATAATTTATTTCGAGTTTCTACTGTCTCATCTCCTTCTTACTGAATGGACATCATGCCTATAGGACTCCGTCTAAACACTCAGGCAAGCCTTAGGAAAATAATTGTAAAACTAAATCTGCTTAGTTAATTGCTACAACCAGCAAGCATGCTTGATTCAGACTTCTTATCTGAGTTATGTAATAAACTAAGTTGCCTCAACAATTAACTACCCTGGTTTTTATGTGCTTTAAATCAGACCTAAAAAGTAAGTGCAAGTCATGCTATTTATTTACTTTTGTTTGAGGAGGTATACTTCAGCCTTATATGCTTATGTGTTTCCCCTTTAACATGCAGTCATTATATGTTTTGTATGTCACCTTAGAATTTTTACCTTTGAAACTTCAAATATGCCTAATATCCCTTCCTTTAGGATTAGTAGTCCTAAGTGCCTCCGGGACTGATAAGAATGGGATGAGTAATAGCATGCAATAAGTAATTGAGATCAATCCGCGCTTTAATACCTTAACGGGATGAGAATGGTATATATGGTTATGATGACCACGTGATAATGTCACATGTATCCCCTCATTGAGGAGTGATTTACGGACATAATGTGGGGTGATCCATATTTTTAATAAACCTAGGACCCACCCTTTCTTTATTCTTTACTCTTTTTTTCAGCACTGTAACTCCTTATTTAAAAATAAGCTCTTTGATCGTTCTTTCAACTTTGTTTACTTTCAAACCATTGTGTATTGAAATCCCCTCTTATTTGAGCCTTATCTGCTTATATGTTAATTGCACCTCAAATTCACAATAACTTTCTGGCTGGGAACCACACTAGTGGATCTTGAGGGGTGCCTAACACCTTCCCCTTGGGATAATTTCAAAGCCCTTACCCAATATCTAGTTATTCAAACAAGCTTAGAGTTGAATATTTATCGGTGTCCTAATGCACCTTAATTATTAGGTGGCGACTCTTCAAATGCAAACCAGTTCCCAAAAGGAACGAGTTGTCCCTCCAAATGTCATAAAACTGATTTCACGAGAAAAAGGGGGCGCAGCATTCAGATCGGCACACTCAGTTTACATCGCAGTTTTAAAGGTCTGTACAGCGAGAGTTGGGTACTCAGGTTGAGTTGAGTACAGCTCTTCATCCTCATACGGATGGGCAGTACGAGCGCACTATTTATATGTTGAAGGATATGTTACGCGCTTGTGTCATTAATTTTAGAGGGTCATGGGATCAATTTCTACCGCTTGCAGAGTTTGATTATAATAACAGCTACCAGTAAAGTATTCAGATGGCTCTATATGAGGCTTTGTATGTGAGGCAGTGTAGATCTCCAGTTGGTTGGTTTGAGCCAGACGAGGCCAGGCTATTGGGTACAGATTTAGTACAGGATGCTTTATACAAGGTGAAGGTGATTCAGAAGAGGCTTCGTACTGCGTAGTCGAGACAAAAGAGCTATGCGGATCGAAAGGTTCGGGATGTGTCCTACATGGTTGGTAAGAAGGTTCTATTGAAGGTTTCACCCATGAAGGGTGTTATGAGATTTGGAAAGAAGGGTAAATTGAGTCTATGGTTCATTGGGCCTTTTGAGGTACTTCGAAGGATTGGGGAGGTGGCTTATGAGTTGTTGCTACCCAGCTTGTCAAGTGTGCACCCGGTATTTCATGTTTCTATGCTCCGGAAGTATATTGGGGATCCGTCTCATGTTCTGTATTTCATCAAGGTTCAGCTGGAGCGTGATCTAACTTATGATGTGAAGCCAGCAACTATTTTGGAGCGTCAGGTTTGAAAGTTGAGATCAAAGGATATAACTTCAGTGAAAGTGCAATGGAGAGGTCGGCCAGTGGAGGAAGCTACCTAGGAGACTGAGCAGGAGATGCAGAGCAGATATCCTCGCCTATTTGAGACTTCAGGTATATTTCTTGACTCATTCGAGGATGAACGTTTGTTTGAGAGGGGGAGGATGTGATGACCCGGCTAGTCATCTCATGAGTTACCTCTCTGTTTCCCCTATTTCTGCTTCTTATTGCTATAATTATCGATTTTATATGTGATTGGGTTGGTTGGCTTGGGTTCAAAAAGGTTTTGAGAATGTTTGAGACACTTAGTCTCTTTTAAGAAAGCTTAAGTTAGAAAAGTCAATTAGATATTGACGTATGTGTTAGAGGGCTCAGATGTGAGTTTCGATGGCTTGGATAGCTTCGTGAGATGATTTGGGACTTATCAGTGTGATCGGAATGTGTCTTGGAGGTCCGGAGTAGATTTAGGCTTGAATTGGCAAAATTGAGTTTTTTGCATTTTCCGGTTGTTAGGTGAGATTTTGATATAGGGGTCGGAATGGAATTTCGAAAGTTGAAATAGCTCTGTTATGTCATTTGGGATGCATGTGCAAAATATCAGGTCATTCGAACGTGGTTTGGCTGGCTTATTTATCAAAAGCGGAATTCGAAAGATTATAGAACCTTAGGCTTGAATTCGATGTGTTTTTGTGATTTTGATGTTGTTTCAGGAAGTTTGAAGGTTGGTATAAGTTTGAATGGTAGTATAAGACCAGTTGGTGCTTTTGGTTGAGGTCCCAGGGGCCTCGAGGTGATTTCGGATGGTTGATGGAAGAATTTGGAATTGAGTTTGAGAGCTGAAGCCTTTTGATTTTTGTCATAACCGCATCTGCGGTTGAAGGATCGCAGGTGCGACTTCCACAGATGAGAATAGGAGTCTCAGAAGCGGAAGATGGTGAGGTTGGCAAGTACCACAAAAGAGGTAGAAGAACTGCACCTGCGAGGGCGCAGGTGTGGTCTAGGCATCACAGATGCGGCATTGGGCAGATTAAGTGAAAACCGCAAAAGCTATTCAAGGGCTGCAAATACGGTACCGCAAAAGCGAGAATTTGGTCGCAGATGCGAAATCCCTAGACCAGAATATATAAGTTATTTCCTTCGCAATTTTCAGAGGGTTTCACCATTTTTAAAAGCGATTTCGAGAGTTTTGAGCGATTTTTGAAGAAGGATTTCATGGGAGATTCATTGAGGTAAGGATTTTGGACCTAAAAACTCATTCCTATTGTATTAATTCACGGATTGGGGCTGAAATTAATGGAATTTAATCAAAAATGGAGGAACTAGGGCTTAGAAACTTAGGCATTTGATTGAGGATTTGATATACCATTTGTGGTCGGATTTTGGAACTTTTTATATGTATGAACTCGTGGGGAGATAAGGAATCTAATGACGTAAAATTTATCAAATTCTGAGACGTGGGCCCGGGGATCGGGTTTTGGTAATTTCGGGATTTGCATTGTTTTTCGATTATTTTCATGTGGGCTTTGTCCCTTTAGAATATGTTATGATTACATTAAGATTTTAGTAGATTCGGAGCATTCGGAGGCCGATTCGAGGGGTAAAGGCATCGCGAGCTAGAGTTTGGGCCAGATTGAGGTGAGTAATAATTTTAAATGTCGTCCTAAGGGTATAAAACCCTGGATTACACAGCGTTCGGCTATGTTGAGGTGACACACATGCTAGATGACGAGCGTCAGGTCGTGCACTGTTGGGGATTGTGACTTAGTCCCGAATGACTATTTTACTGCGTATTTGATATCTAATTGTTTGATATTATTAGATTTTGGGCTAAATGCCATATTTGGATTTCGTTCCAACTGTTTGGACCCTTAGGGGATCTTTACTGAGATTTTTCCTCACTGTTTGAATTCATACTTATGATCAGTCATGCCATATTTTTCTACTTTCAAACCTCAGCCATGTTACTCTATTTTAAGCACTTAAAATGATATTTTAAAAGATAATTTGAGTTGAGCATCATGTTTACTGTTGCCTGAGGGGCTTATGAGATTTTGACAGAGTAAGACCGAGGGCCTGTGTTATGAGGATACTTTTGGGTAGGGCTGCACACCACATCGGTGATATACTGATTATGATAATGAGATCGAGGGCCTGGGATTGTATGCCACAAGGTGTCTTGTGATTGATATGAGGCCGAAATCTTATTTATGATGCCACGAGATGGCTTGATATTGCGCTTGGGCCGTAAGGGTCCCCTCCCCGAGTCTGTACACCCCAGTGAGCGCGCGTACCCATTGTGATATGAGATATAGCCCGAGGGGCTGGTATTGTTCTATGTTATTGCCCGAGGGGCAGTTCCTATGTTTGTTTACCTTTTCTAGCTGCATTTCTTTTATTTGTTTGACTGCTTAAAAAGTGTTTTATGAGATTTCACTGTTTAATTATGTTTACTGATTTTGTTCTGCCTCTTATAGCTTAATGATGTGTTTAACGTGATTTTATATTGCTCAGTCTTCATTTATTGTTATTACTCACTGAGTTGGAGTACTCACTTTACTCCCTGCACCCCTGTGTGAAGATTCGGGCTCTACAGGTCCTGCTAGCGAGGGTTAAGGGTTGTCCAGCAGATTTTCGGAGATTCACTAGGTAGTTGCCCGTCGATTCGCAACCCAGTGTATTCTCCCTCTATTTTATTTCCATTCTGATTCAGTTATTTAGTAGTAGAGTAGACTTTCAGACTTGTAGTATTGTTTTAGATGCTCATGACTGGTGACACCCCGATGGCGGCCTGTGTTGATTTTGTTTTCCGCAAATTGCACTGTTCACTATGTATTTTGGGATTTTACTTCTGTTAAAGATTTAGTATTTATTATTTTAATTGTTTCAAGTAGTTGGAAGTGTGTTGGTTGGCCTTGTCTTCACGAGAGGCACCATCACAACCGGGTCCGGGTTTAGGATCGTGATATACAAGCACATAGTTGTCTAAATGTGATGTAATTAGATATTTAATTAAATTAAATTAAAATAAAATAAATTCCATTGTTATCTAATTATATTGAAATTTTCATGTAAACCATTTTTATTTTTAATATAAATAGGCAAAATGGACCTGTGGCCACTTAAACTTGCACCTATTGCCATTTGTAAGTTGGCGGCATATGGCGTAATTTACAAAATCTTCAGTTTTCCAGTGCTAGGGCCAGCGCCCCATGCTACCCTGGGCGCTGGCAACGGGAAACATCTCCAACTTTTCTCTAGACAAGGTTATTTCGGCCCAAGGCCTACCCAACACGTATAAAAGTAAGACTAAGCCTATTTTGAGGGGGAGACGCCACTTTGAAGGAAAAATACACATGAGAAACATCTGGGGAGCAAGGATATCTCAGTTTTCTTCATCTTTTCTTAGTATTTTCAATTAATCAACCCTTGCATTTTATTTTGTTATTATCATAAGTGGCTAAAACCCATAGTTCCGGGGTTGTGATTTAGCCATGAATATTGTTGTTTAAAGTTGACTTAACCTTGATTACAATTCACTAATATATGGTTGTTTCTTCAATTTTGTGATTAATTGCTTAACTGTCTGCCAATAATTAGGTTCTACTTACTATCTATGATATGCTTGGGAAAGCCATGTTTAGATTAGACAAGAATTGAATATAGCATGATCTTAACTCTGAGGGGGTGAATTTGTGATTAGGATAGGAATATACCTAGTCACTATACTTAATTAAATAATGTAATCTTAATGCGTTCTTAATAGATTGATTCCATAAGAATATAGGTGTTAATCTATTTTGAATAGGCGAGTACGAATTTGGGAGAATACTACGAAAGCGATTGTTCGATTAATTAGCAACCATGAGTGAATTGTATGAAAGAGGGATGTAATTAGAACACAATGGAAATTGTGAATCGATCACAACCCAAGAATATTTGTATCTACTGAATACACAACAACAATTTTGCTGCTTGATAAATTAGTTACATGTTAGAATTATTGCGTAGTATAATCACACTTTTGAACTCGGAAATACTTGATCAAATAATAATCTTGGTGAAACTAGTGGGTAGCCAACACAAGTCTCTGTGGGTTCGACACTCGACTTATTATTTTATTACTTGTACGACCACATATACTTTCTTGTGCATTTGGGATCAACAGTAGTACCCGGGATGCCTTCGGGTCTTCGGGAAATTTGTCATGCCGAAGATATTCGACGAACTCATTCCTCTAGTTCCAGACTAGGTTGGTTGTATTGACTTCACAATAACAATCCACTTACAGTACCGAATGTAGAAGTTGAATGATTATACTGGATTCAGATCTTTTCATCTCCCTAGACGACCCCAAACTAGCCAATCCTTGGGCTTCCATGCTCTCTCCTCTTGGAATGTGTATGATCGACCATTCCCTTAATCTTTCATTCATTGCTTGGACCTTGTTCACATACCGTTGCATGCGTTCTTCCATTGTAATCCCATATATTTTTTTACAACCAAGGGGGAATCATATTTGATCTCGATGACCTCAAAGCCAAGTCCCTGGGCCAGTTCTACTCCTGCAACAAAAGCCTCATACCCGACTTCATTGTTAATTAACAGAACAGTCTTATGACATGCCTCAAGGTTTCTCCTGAGGGTGTGTCACGACCGAAGTTCTCCCTTTGTGAACTGTCGTGATGGAACCCAGTCTCTATGACTAGGTAAGCCAAACAAATTGAGGAAAAAGGTAAATAAAATACGAAGCTAGCAAGTTATGATGAAAACATAATAAAAGAGTTTAAGATGCCGCTCGACATATACAACAGCACACTCTCAAACTCGCCAAACACTCCCAAAATCCAGAATCTCATGAAATCACAAGCTATGGAAAACTCATAGTGTTCTAACTCTATAATGTCTAATCAAAAGTAAATAAAAGAAGTCTAAATCTAAAGGGAAGAATAGAGAGGGACTTCTGGGTATGCGGACGCGACAGATATACCTTGAAGTCTCTAATGTCTCCTGCCTCACTAATAGAACAGCTTAGCAGAAGAACCTGGATCCGCACATGAAAAAATATGTGCAGGAAAGGGCATGAGTACACTACAATAATACCTAGTAAGTGCCAAGCCAAACCTCGGTCAAGTAGTGATGAGGAAGGCCAGGTCCCTACTGGTTATATATAAAACAAGGTAAAATAGTATGAAGTGTGATATTATAATTAAAATACTAACAGTCGAGTACGAATATAATCATGAAAAGAATATAGCTCAGTACACAGAGGTAGCAGCAAAGGATCTCCCAGGATATCGTCATGTAGTCCCAAACGTAAATGTGCAGAAGATATCATCCCGTAGTTTGAATCATAATTATGCAGGGGAATCTCCAATACCAATCTGTAGTCCCAAAGTAAATATCCAGTACAGGGGGAATCTCCCGGGATGTCATCCCGTAGTCTCAAATATAAATATGCAGGGGGATCTCCCGGCATACCGATCTGTAGTCCCAAAGTAAATATACAGGGGGATCTCCCGGGATATCATCCCGTAGTCCCAAAGTAAACACACAACAGTCTCAAGAAAGAAGATATATAGTTCTATTCAATTTCGTATCAAGAAAACAAAGATTTCTATTCTAAACATGCTGCACAAAATTCAAGTATACAGTTTAAGCAGGTAGAACAACTAGATTACTTAAGCATGCTTTCCTAAGCTAACAGTAGGCTTTAAGATACAAGTAGTGTTCAACAAATAGGAAGCACAGATATTTACTTAATAAAAAATGGGGTTTTCCAACAATTAGCACGTGTACACATGCGTCACCTCACGTACATGACATTCATATAATAGTAATACCATATCCTAAGGGGTGTTCCCCTACACAAGGTTAGGTAAGCCACTTACCTCGAACCAGCTCAAAATCAATTCGAAATTGCACTCTTGCCACGAGTATCCAACTCCGAGTGGTCCAAATCTTATCAAATTAATATCATAATGTAAATACAACTACAAACAACTAATGTAGATAAATAAATCAAAGCTAAGACAAGAAAATACAAGAACGCCCAAAAATCCTCCCCGGTCCTACATCTTCGAATAGGGTAAAAGTTACAGATTATGAACACCCATTCGCTCACGAGCACACTCGAATAAAAATCATCAAAATCCGACGCCAAAATCTCCATCAAAACTAAGATTTTAAGTTGGGGAATTTTTCCTCAATTCTCCCAATTTTTCAACCCAAATCCGAAATTTAATGACAAAACTAAGATTAGATTAATGGAATACAACTAGAAAGGGATTAGGGATCGTTGCCCACTGATTTCCTCTTCAAAATTCTCTCAAAATCGCCTCCTCCTCAGCTAAAAATCAATTTTGGTGTTATGAGCTTCAAGCCCTCAAATTTCATATTTCTGCCCAATGATTTATGCATCTGCGGTCCCGCACCTGTGGAAAAGGCATTGCAGGTGCAAAATTCATTTATCCTGGCTGGGGACGCATCTGCGGTCACTTGACCGCATGTACAGTTCCGCATTTGCGGACACCTAGCCGCATCTGCGGTTTCTGAAGCCATGCCCCCTTTTTGCTTTTGCGATCATCAAGCCACTTTTGCGGCGCCGCACCTACGGTCCCACATACGCAGGTTCGATTATAGTAGGTTTAGCAAAACAGAAAAATGCCTAAGTCCCAATTCAATTTTGTTAAGCATCTGAAACTCACCCGACGCCCCTGGGACCTCAACCAAACATACCAACCAATCCTAAAACATCATACAAACTTAGTCCAATCCTTAATTCACATCAAACAATGCTAAAACCACGATTCACCCTCCAATCCAAGCCTAATGAACTTGAAATCTTAAGAATTCTACATCCAATGACAAACCCAACCAAACCAAGTTCGATTGACCCCAAAATTTGCACACAAGTCACATTCAACTCTACGGAGCTAGTCCAACTTCCGGAATCAGATTCCGTACCCTATATCAAAATTTCACTGTCGATCCAAAAACTTCAAAAGTTTAACTTTCGGCATTTCAAGCCTAAATAAGCTACGGACCTCCAAACCACAATCTGAACACTCCCCTAATCCCGAAATCACTCAACGGAGATAACAAAATCGATGGAATTCCATTTCGAGGCCGTCTTCACACTATTTTGACTACATTCCAAATTCTAAAGCTTAAGCTCTCATTTAGGGACTAAGTATCCCAAAACATTCCGAAACTCAAAACAAATCCTCCCAACAACTAACAATAGCATAAACAAACATGAGAAAAACAATTAATAGGGGATCAGGCAATTAATTCTCAAAACCACCAGCCGAGTCATTACACCTCCCTCTCTTAAAACATTCATTCGTCCTTAAATGAGCATATAGACATACTTGAAGTGGTGAAAAGATAAAGATAACGGCTGCACATATCCTGCTCGATCTCCTAAGTCACCTCCTCAACCTGCTGATCCCGCCGCTGAACCTTTACTGATGCAATGTTCTTTTGATCTCAGCTTTCGAACCTGCCTATCCAATATAGCCGTTGGCTCCTCAACATAAGATAGATCCTTGTCCATCTGGACTGAACTTATCCAACTCGTGTGACGGATCACTGTGATACTTCCGGAGCGTTAAAACATGAAATATCGGATGAACTCTTGCCGAGCTGGGAGGTAAGGAAAGCTCATAAGCAACCTGCTCAATGTGTCGTAGTACATTAAAAGGACCAATAAACCTCGGACTCAATTTCCCTTTCTTCCCAAATCTCATAACACCCTTCGTAGGGGAAACTTGAAGCAAGACCCACTCTCCAACCATATAGGAAACATCACGAACCTTCTGGTCCGCATAACACTTCTATCTGGACTGGGATGTATGGAGTCTATCTTGAATCACTTTAAACTTCTCCAAGGCGCACTGAACCAAGTCTATGCCCAATAATCTAGCCTCGCATGGATCGAACCAACCCACCGGGGATCTATACTGCCTATGATACAAGGCCTCATATGCTGCCATCTGAATACTAGACTGATAGATATTGTTGTAGGCAAACTTCACCAGTGGCAAGAACTGATCCCAAGAACCTCCAAACTCCATCACACACGCACAGAGCATATCCTCCTGAATCCGAATAGTGTGCTCGGACTGTCCGTTCGTCTGGGGGTGAAATGATGTGCTCAACTCCACCCAAATACCCAACTCATATTGTATGACCCTCTAGAACCGTGATGTGAACTGAGTACCTCTATCCGAAATGATGGAAACTGGAATACCATGCAGACGAACAACTCTCGGATATAAATCTCCGCCAACCGCTAAGAAGAATAGGTAGTACACACATGTATGAAATGCGGGACTTGGTCAGACGATCCACAATCACCCAAATGGCATCAAACTTCCTCAAAGTCCGTGGGAGTGTAACAACAAAGTCCAGGGTGATCCTCTCCCACTTCCACTCCGGAATCTCTATCTGCCGAAGCAAGCCACCTGATCTCTGGTGCTCATACTTTACTTGCTTACAATTGAGGTACCTCACTAAAAACCCAACTATATCTTTCTGCATCTGTCTCCACCAATAGTGTTGTCTTAAATCCTGGTATATCTTCGTGGTACCCGGATGGATGGAATACCATGAATTGTAGGCCTCCCCCAGAATCAACTCCCGAAGCCCATCAACATTGGGTACACAAATCCAACCATGCATAGTTAATTCCCCGTCATCACCAATGGTCACATTTATGGCATCACCATACTGAACCTTGTCCTTAAGGACAAGCAAATGAGGTCATCAAATTGACGCTCCTGGATATGATCAAACAATAACGATCGAGAAACCACACAAGTAAGGACCTAACTGGGCTCCGAAAGGTGCAATCTCACAAACTGGCTGGCTAAGGACTGAACATCCATCTCCATGGGCCTCTCTACTATGGTAGATAAGACAAACTCCCCAAACACTCCGTCCGATGACTCAAAGCATTGGCCACCACATTGGCCTTGCCTGGGTGATACAAGATAGTGATATCATAGTCCTTCGGCAGCTCTAACCACCTCCTCTGGCATAAATTAAGATCCTTCTGCTTGAAAAAATACTGCAAACTCCGATGATCTGTATAAATCTTACAAGGAACACTGTACAAATAATGACACCAGATCTTCAAGTTGTGAACAATAGCAACTAACTCGAGATTATGGACAGGATAATTCTTCTCATGCACCTTCAGTTGTCTGGACGTGTACGCAATCACCCTACCTTCTTGCATCAATATCGCTCCAAGGACAATCCTCGAGGCATCACAATAGACAATATAAGACCCCGAACCTATAGGCAATATCAGTACAGGGGTCGTAGTCAAAGATGTCTTGAGCTTCTGGAAGCTCTCCTCACACTCTTCCTTCCACTGGAATGGAGCACCCTTCTGGGTCAGCCTGGTCATAGGTGCTGCAATAGATGAAAATCCCTCAACAAATCGACGGTTATAACCTGCCAAGCCAAGAATAATACGGATCTTTATAGCTGAGGATGGTCTGGACAACTCTACACTGCTTTCACTTTCTTTGGATCCACCTTTATCCCCTTACTCGATAACACGTGACCCAAGAATGCCACAGAATCCAACCAGAACTCATATTTTGAGAACTTTGCATATAACTTCTTTTCTCTCAAAGTCTGAACCACTGTCCTCAGGTGCTGCTCATGATCTTCCCGACTCCGGGAGTACACTACAATGTCATCAATAAAGACAATGACGAATGAGTCAAGATATGGCCAGAACACATTGTGCATCAAGCGCATAAAGGTTACTGGCCATTGGTCAACCCAAATGACATAAAAAGGAACTCATAATTACCATACCGAGTCCTAAAAGCAGTCTTCAGGATATCTGGCTCTCGAATCTTCAACTGATGATAACCTGAAAGCAAGTCAATCTTAGCAAACACTCAAGCACTCTATAACTGGTCAAACACATCATCAATACAAGGCAAATGATAATGGTTCTTCATTGTAACTTTCTTCAACTGCCGATAATTAATGCATATACGCATAGAACCATCATTTTTCTTCACAAACAAGATAGGAGCACCAAAAGGTGATACACTGGGCCGAATAAAACCATTGTCAAGCAATTTATGTAGTTGTTCTTTCAACTCCTTCAGCTCAGGAGAAGACATACGGTACGGAGGCATAGAAATGGGCTGAGTGCCCGGCAACAGATCAATGCCAAAATCAAAATCTCTATCGGGTAGCATGCCCGAAAGATCAGCTGGAAACATATTAGAGAAATCCTGTACTACTAGGACTGAATCAACTATAGGGGTGTCAATACTGATATCTCTCACATAATCTAGATATTTGTCACCCTTTCTCAATCATTCACTGAGCTTTAAGAAATAAAATAACTATACATGGAGTGTTATCTAAAGTACCTATCCACTCTACTTGTGGTATACGTGGCATAGCCAGTGACACAGTTTTGGCGTGATAATCAAGAATAGTATAATAGGGCGACAACCAGTCTATGCCCAAGATAACATCAAAATCTACCATGTTGAGCAATAATAAGTCAGCTCTAGTGTCAAAACCACTAAGAGCGACCAAACACGACCGATAAACACGATCCACAACAAGCGAATCTCTTATAGGAGTAGAAACATAAATAGGGGAACTCAAAGAATCCCGAGATACGCCCAAATGCAGGGCAAAATAAGAGGATACATAAGAATAAGTGGAGCTTGGATTGAATAAAACCGATGCATCTCTATGACGAACCAGGATAATACCTTTGATGAAAATTGGAGGTGACAGCCTCAGTACCGGTAGGAAGGGCATAGTATTTGTCCTGGCCACCCCCTCTAGGGCGACCGCTACCTCCCCAACCTCCACCTCTAGCTTGATGGGCATGTGGGGTAGTAACTGGTGCTGTAATCATAACCTGGGAACTATGTGAAGCATGCTGTGGCTGAGAAGTCTATGGTGGTGAACCCCTCCTAAGTCTGGTGTAGTCCATCACCACATGGCATGTGTCGCCACACTCAAACAAGCTCTAGGAGGATGTGGCAGTTGTGACTGGATCGAGCCCGATCTGCTGGACTGACCACTGAAAGCACCTCGTGCAGGAGGCACGTTGGATACTGGAGGTGCATAATAAGCTCCTAAGGTCTAAGAGGAGCTAAAATACCACTGGCTGCTGGAAGAGCTGAATGAACGGGGCAACTTATATAACCCATACCATGACGAACTCCAGCTGGGGAACGGGTACCAGAGTAATAGCCCGACTCTCGAGACTACTTGGCCTCTCTCTCCTCTTTATCCTGAGCGTGCATACCCTCTACTCTCCTAGCAATACTTACCAACTGCTGATAAGAGATATCCATCTCCAACTCCGGTCCATGCTAGACCTGATACTGGGAATAAGCCCCCCAATAAACCAGCAAACTCTCTCGTGAACCGTAGAAACCAAGGCTGGTGCATGCCTAGCCAGGTCAGTAAAAAAGACAGCATACTCCGAAATAGTCATAGGACCCTGGCGTAATGCTCAAACTCTGCGGGACATGCGTCCCTGAGGCTCTGAAGCACATACTCTCACAAGAACATATCTAAAAACTGAGTCCATGTCGGGGAAGCTGCCTCAGCTGGATTGTCCAACTCATAATTACATCACCACTGATAGGCTGCTCCTTGAAGCTGTAAGGCAGTGAAAGAAACCCGAATGGATCCTGTATACCCGTAGTACGAAGGATACGATAGCACTCCTCCAGAAATCCAGAGAATCATCTTAAGCTAGACCATGAATGTAGGAGCCTGGTACTTCTTGAATCTCTCAAGCCTCCTTTGCTCCTCCTATGAAGCCACCATCTTCTCCTCGGTCTGAACTGGGGCTACAAGATGTACCGGTATAATCTCTAGGACCTGATAAACATGCACTCGCTACTCAGGAGTGCGGGTGGAGGAATCTGTGTTCCTCCCCTATTCTTAGATGTGGCTGCAACAAGGGGAAGCAACCCTGCTGAGCTAGAGTGGTGTACATACTCATGAACTGTGCAAGTGTCTCCTGGAGAGTTGGAGTAGTAGCAGCAGTAGGCATATCATGCGCCTGGACTCCGGCTGAAGCTGCTGGTGGCTCATCTGTAGCAACTCCTGTGGGTGCTCTAGCCACACTACGTGTGCGTCCTCAGCCTCTACCTCGGCCCCGACCTCTGACGGCTCTAGTAGGGGTGCGGGTGTCTGTCACCTTCCGTAGCTCGTGTCCTCACCATCTATGAGAGAATAGAAGACCGAGGTTTAGAATTTCGATATAAATATCTTGCATGACAAGGAAATCAAATGAAGTGGAATTTTCCTAATAGTTACATAGCCTAAATAAGCTACGGGCCTCCAAATCACAATCTGAACACTCCCTTTAGCCCAAAATCACTCAACAGAGCTAACAAAATTGACAAAATTCTATTCCAAGGTCGTCTTCACACTATTCTGACTACGGTCCAAATTCTAAAGCTTAAGCTCTCATTTAAGCCCGAATGACATCACATTTTAACAATATGTGCCAAAATTCATTATTATAGAAGTTTATTCATGATCCTCGAGGTTCATCTTGATCTGATTTTACCCGAAGTAGGCAACTCATTAGCTTATGCCCGGCCGTTGCATCAATCATTTCATCAATATTTGACAATGGGAATGTGTCTTTAGGGCACGCCTTATTTAAGTTCATATAATCTACGCACATCTAAACTTGTTATTCTTCTTTGGAACTACAACTACTTTAGCTTACCATTTTGGATAGTTTACTACCCGGATTGAACCGACGTCGAGTAGTCGGATTACCTCTTCTTTAATAGACATGTTTCTGAACTTGGCTACTGGGCGTTTCTTTTTCCTTACCAGTGGGAACTTCGGGCCCCAGTCTTAGCTTGTTCACGACCACCTCTAATGGGATGCATGTCATATCTGAGTATGACTATGCAAAACAATCAATGTTAATGTGATAATCCAAGGGGTCATCTTTTGTTTTAGAACCCGAATCCGTATTTCGAGGCCTTGAAGACCTTATTTTATCTCTCATCAATTCGTTCACAACTCGGGCATGTTTCCAGAAAGCCTCTATGTGAAATTTGAGAAAAATATTGAATCTAGCCTTTAAAATTGATTAAAGTTGACTTCGGTCAACATTTCTAGTGAACGGACCCGAACTCGTGATTTGACAGTCCCGTATGGTCTATAGTAAAATATGGGACTTGGGAGTATGCCTGAAATTGAATTCTAAGGTCCTAGCCCAAGAAATTATTTTTTGAAGGAAATTGTTAACTGAAAATATAATGGTTTTTGGAAATTCAATAATGTTTGGTAATATTGGTATCGGGCCCGTATTTGGTTCCAGAGCCCGGTACAGGTTGAATATGGCATTTAAGTCATGTTTGTGAAATTTGGTGAGAATCGAAAGTGATATGACGTGATTCGGATGTCCAGTTGCGAAAATAGAAATTTCAAGTGTGCTTAAGGAAATCATGAATTTTTGTGTTAAATTCGTTGTTTAAGATGTTATATTGGAGACTTGATCTCCTGGGAAAGTTTGTACGATGTTTTAGACTTGTGTGCATGTTTGGTTTGGAGCCCCGAGGGCTCTGGTGAGTTTCGCATAGGCTACAAACTGTTTAGAACTTATAAAATATAGCTGAAGCATCTGGTGTCAGTAGCAAGCCTTAGATTTTGCAATTGCGAGATCAGGCATCGTAAATGCGAAAAAGCCTGGGCCAGCTTAGTTCTCGCAAATGCGAGATATACTTCGTAAATGTGAAGAGTGTCCAGGAAGGCCAGTAGTCACAAATGCAACATAATGGTCTCAAATGTGAAGGCAACAGAAATTGCGAAGGTTCCCATTTGCGATATTCTTCTCGCAATTGCGAGCTTCGCAATTGTGACATCTGCAACTGATAAGTTGGGACTTAGACTAGATTTTTCACCCATTTTTCAGTTCTCTCGAACCCTAAACCTCCATAGGCGATTTTCCAAAGACCCAAACTTCTCTGAATCATAGGTAAGTGATTTCTAACTCATTTCTTTCAATCTAGTTTAACTTTTTGCAAGATTTCATCACAAAATCTAGGGATTTTCATGGGAAAATAGGGTGTTTTGGGTAGGATTTAGGAATTTCAAAATTTGGGGATTTGGACCTCAATTTGAGGTCAGATTCTAAAACCAATTGTATATCCGGGCTCGGGGGTGAATGGGTAATCAAGTTTTGGTTAGAACTTCAGATTTTGACCAAGCGGACCCGGGGTCGATTTTTGACTTTTGGGGGAAAATGTTGGGAAATCTATGATTATGCATTGAAATTATTTTCTTTAGCGTTCATTGATGTTATTAAGTTAATTATGGAGAGAGAGTGAATTGATGGTGGAATTGAGAGATAAAGCAGTGATCGGGCTTTGAAATACCTGTTGGCTTGAGGTAAATGTTTGGTCTAACCTTGACTTGAGGGATTAGGGATCCCCAACCTATTTGCTATGTGACATTCCATGTGTGTGGCGTATAGGTGTGGTGACGAGTACCTATGCGCTACCAAATTATCCTTTTTAGCTTGCTCTCTTCCATGTTTCCTAATATACTGCTTCTTGTTTTAATTGCTATTTGTTCATTGATCCTATTTGCTATGTGACATTCCATGTGTGTGGCGTATAGGTGTGGTGACGAGTACCTATCCGCTACCGAATTATCATTTTTAGCTTGCTCTCTTCCATGTTTCCTAATATACTGCTTCTTGTTTTAATTGCTATTTGTTCATTGATGTTTCCATGTCTAACTGTTTCATATTAATTGTTGTTTCCTCTATTGAAGTACAATAGTTTCATAGTTTCGTTTTATTACCTGGTTGGTTGAAGTTGGTTGTTGGAGCTTCATAGTATACTTTGGTTGGTCTCGCTGAGTAGTTTTAACTATTGAAGTTTTGTAATGGCATATACTTCCCGTTGTTATGATTTGAGATATAACGGTTGTGGAAGGTTGTAAGTTAAATTGTGAAATGCATGTTCTTCTATTGTGATTGGTACTGATATGTTAGGATCAGGTTGCACACCACAACAAGAGGAATAAGGGTGAAATGTGATTGTCTGGTGGGATCGGGTTGGACGCCGCAACAAGGAGTAATAAGGGTGGACATATGGGATCGGGTTGCGCGCCGCAACATGAGGAATAAGGGTGATATGTGTTGAGGAGTAATAAAGGTGGATTGCTGGATCGGGTTGTACGCTACAACAAGGAGTAATAAGGGTGAATATTACTATTGTTATTATTTATATGGGGAGATCGGGATGCACACCACATCAGTTATTGTTTCAGTATTCATTTCTGTTGAAGTTCATTACTGAGATGTTGAAACTCCCTAGGGATTGGTTATAGCCATGTATTGGAGAGCGACTGGTTTCTGTATTCATTTAATTCAAGTTTCTGTTATATTTCATTCCATATTTCCTTTCCATTTTAGTATAAACCGTTGCAGGTTATATATGTTGTTATGCCCTACCGTAGCCTCGTCACTACTTCGTTGAGTTTAGGCTCGACACTTACCAGTACATGGGGTCGGTTGTACTGATACTGCACTCTGCACTTTCTATGCAGATTTCGAAGCTAGTGGCTGATCAGAGTTCGAGGTTGTTGCAGGCGTCTTGCAGGCATCCGCATGCCCTGGTGTCCCCTTCTATCTTTACTTTATTCTATTTTACTTTTCCTCTGGGATCGATGTATATTTTTGTTTTAAACTAATATTTGTAGTATTCGTAGACTTTTCTTGAGTTATGACACCAGTTTCTGGGTGGAATTTATTACGGTTTTTGTTATTTGCATAAAGATAATCTTTTAAATTATGTTCTTCTGCATTTATTTTTGTTGATGTACATATGGTTAAGTTTTAATTATTAAAAGATAAAGGGAAAAGGTGAAATATTATGTATCATTGTCTTGCCTAGTGAGTAAATGTTAGGCGTCATCATGGTTCGGACTGTAAGGCCCCGTGAAATCCCTACTCGAAAACCCGGATCCCGTGGTGCCAAGTTAGGAGCATGTTTTAGCAATTCATAAATATACCTCCTTTTGGATCGAATAATGCATTAAAAAGTCAAGAATAAGTTTCCAAAAAAATGCAAGAAATACAGTCCAGAATGCGACCGCAAATCAGGTATGCAGACCGCATATCTGCCGCGGAGTTAGTCAGAATGTTGGTTAAAATTGAAGTCAGCTATGTGGTAAAAAATGCAGTCGCATAATTGAAATGCGGACCGCATAGTCGTTGCATAATTTCCTTTGAATTTTTGTGAGGGTCAGTTCTGCGGTGCACTTTGCGATCGCAGAACGTGAATGCCGACCGCATTCCTGCCGTAGACTCAGTCAGATTGTCCAGTTTCTGGGGAGCATTTTGCGGTCCATTATGCGGACCGCATGTTTACTTTGCGATTGCAAATGCGATCACATATCTGACTCGGGGCTCTAATTTTCTAATTTTTAACCCGACCTCCCTATCGATATATCTGGTGTTATAGCTCATTTTAAGCATCTTTCTGAACATTTCTATAGGGAGAGAGGGGGTTTTTAGAGAGGGAAAGTCTCCCCATCAAATTACTCCATGAGATATGGCTAAATCCTTGAAGGAAATCAAGTGAAGACCCCTAGACCTTCATCTTAAGAGGTAAGACTTCATCACCCCAACTCTTATTTGTTTTATTCTCAGATATAAAGTGTCACTAGTGAGGTGATTCATGGGTATAACAATGGATTCCGTACATGCATATCAAACCTTAGAGTAGTGGGAGGTGGTGAATTAAAGAGGGGTACAAAATGATATAAATTGCTCTCAAAAAGGGGCCTAAGACCACATTGCACCTCTAGGGTTGTCAATATGCTTGAACCAAGCTAGAGTCTCAATCTTATCTCTAATTCTTGATTTAATTTGTAATTCTTACTAAATAGATCGAAGTGCTAAGAGTTCCGGAAATTTATAAAAGAGTACGGAAAGCTTTATTGAGGTATGTATGGCTAAAACCCCCTTTTTATTAGAAATTGAGCTCCGTTGTCATTTACGAAAGTATGGTAAGAGTTGAATTGGTTAGTGTATTGATGGTTATTACGCATAAATTGATTTGCATATATCTATACATATTCGTGAAGGATGTGCCTTAATGTGAATAATGTACCAATCTT
>MU685706.1:76752-91813 GCA_026770625.1 Nicotiana glauca
GTGCTGATATTGAATTCCGGATAAGGGAAATGGAATATTGATTGAGAGTAATGCCTCCAATGAGGTGACTTAGCAGGTCGGGTCATGACCAGACTCCGCTCTAGATAGCGGTGGTATTGAGAACAGTGGTGAACATGTGACAAAAATGCCCTAATCTATGTTTTGGAAATTGTATGAAAGATTATATGAATTGCATCTTTGATTTACCCATTTTATTTACTTGTACCTGTTTGATAGTTCTTTCTAGTAAAATGGTGTTTAGTTGTACATACCAGTACAATTCAAATGTACTGACGTCCCTTTTGCCGGGGGTGCTACATTTGTGTTATGATTGTAGGTGGTTCCATAGCAGGCAGTGTTGGTCGCTGCCAGTGACACATCTTCCTTTCAGCTGAGTTGGTGAGCCCCACTTCATTTCAGGGCCCTGTACGATTGTTTATCATGTACTTTGTATTTAGAGGTATAGCCGTAGCCTTGTTGCCGGCATTTCCACATTATTCTTCAGTTATATTTAGAGGCTCCGTAGACAGGTTGTGGGTAGTGTCGGGTATTGGAAATTAAAATAGAAATATTGATGTTTGGCAATGATGTATAAAACTTGTAATACCTTTGAGGTGACGGATGAAGTTGCTAATGAAAATGAAATGGAAATCGTTAATTTTATGTTTATAGAATTTGATTAATGGAGCACATCTCCTATTTATTCATGAGTTAGTTTGGGCAGAATGGGACCTAACAGGCTTGCTCGGTCGGGTTTAATCGGTTGAGCAACAGTCGCGCTCCTCGAATTTTGGGGCATGACACCGACGGTGGGAAATTCGGGTTGTGACAGCTAGCTTTAGGGAAATTAATAAATCTTGACTTGAGTTCAAGATTGAGTCATGTTACCAAGTGAAACTTCTTTTCCAAGAATTCTTTGAACAAAGTCACTTGCTCGAATGCTTTTGCAGTGGACTTGGTTGCATTTGACTCCTCCGGTACCTGAAGGTATCTAGGCACCTGGTGGGATTCTGACGACTCCTCACCTTTATCATCTTCATTTGTCAAGGGAGAAGGCACCAGTTCCGGTAATGACTATTTGTTGGGCTCATTCCCTTTGCTATTGGAAATCGACATTACGTTCATCTCTCTTGCTGTCAGTTGATCTCCTCTTATCTGCTTGATTCCTTTTGGGGTCTAGAATTTCAATAGTTGATGATATGTTAATGGCACAACCTTCATCTCCACGGCCTTCTGAAGATTATGTTGTCACCCATGTCACCGTCTACCACTTCAAATAAGGAGGTCTTGGTTACCCTTTGGCATTCGTGGGCAACATGATCTCTTCTCGAGTTGTCGCACTTACCAAATTCAACCCAGCAAGGAGTTTTGTTGATGGAATGATGCTTGTGGTTAAATTTTTTCATTCCATCACTCTCCACTGAGTGATATTGGTTGAGCTTCCTGGGTCAACCAAAGTACCTGATCTATAAATCTAGGACATTGAGAAAAACTACCAAGGAATCATTTTGTGGCAAAAGAAATCCATTGATGTCTTTCTCTGTAAGGGTGATGTCATATTTTTCTATAAAGCGGTGGTTAGACCGGCCATGGTGTATGGGGCTGAGTGTTGGCCTGTTAAGAACTCACATATCCGAAAGATGAAAGTAGCAGAAATAAGGATGTTGAGGTGGATGTGCGGGCATACTAGGATGGACAAGATTAGAGATGATGATATTCGGAGTACATGCCCTCGAAAGCAAGGAAGTTGGCCTGTAAAAATAATATCAAGGTTATAAATCTCGTCACAACAAAAGAGTATAAAATAAATGATAAGAAAAAAAGTATAGTAATGTTGCCGCATTATTCTACAAAAACTCCGCCGAAAGGGAGCGTATTGTTTTCCTATCTTTCATTGAAGCTAGCGTCTTCAGGTACTTGGCAAGATCCACCGACCTGGATAGTAGATGAAACTCATTTAAAACCAAAAGAGTAGAACTCCTGCCTCGGGGATCTAGGGAAGGGGTGAGTAATTGTGCCCCGAATTCCCGTGGTCGAGAGACCGAGGAAGAGAAGCATTCCTCTCTCGAGCGCCAATTGCTGGTGGAGAAGACACAATGGGAGTTTGTGGTGAAGTGCAATTGTGTAGAGGGGCATGAAATTGTTGGCATTGAAGGTTGGGAAGCAGCTGCAACAGGAGTAGCACTGATTATTGGTTGCTCAATGTTCGGAGGCAGTAGATGCCCGAGATCCGAGCTCGTTGTAATGGGGACAACAACAGCAGTAGGAAAGTGAGAATTGGCATCCTCCACTATATCCGTCTTTCCCCAAAGTGCTTAGACCTCATCTACAGTTGGGTTTTGAAGCTCTCCCGGTTGATCATCTAGTTGAGCTGATGAAGTAATTTTTCTTCTTTGGAGGGGAGCCACTTCATCACTGGCTTTTTCATCTTCCACAACAACTATTGTGATCGGCTCGATTGTTGTGGTCATTATTTTCTTGTTTTTATCCCCAATAGAGGAAGAATATTGCCTTTTTGGTTGGTTATTCTCCTAATGGGGACTCCGAGAGGAAGCACCTCCACTGGAAGTAGATCCGCGGGAATTGTTTCGAGCAATGACACTTTGTATCACCGTCATAGCCTCCTCGGGGTGGTCAGGAAAAACATCAACCTCGGAGCAGTGATAGATCTCTGTGGGAGTCTTGAATCAAGCAAAATATGTAGTTAGAAAAATTACCTATGTTCATAACAAAGACAAAAGGAAAGAGGGCTCGATTTACCATAGTTCTTGGCCTTTCACCCATATTTGGGGGCCATTTCCTTCCATCGATGGGATTCTGGTGTTGTAATATCCAGAATCTTCTGAACCCACTGGTCCAGACCTTGAACTCTTTGTGGCTCCAACTGGGTAGCTGAAACAATAGAAATAAGGAGGTCAACAATAACAGTTAATGGTCTTTTTACAAGGGAAAGAGATGAATAAATAACAAACTTACAAAAATGGTTCCATGATTCAAGAAAGGACAGAGCTATGGCCGGGATGATATACCTTGTAGAAATGATGACAAATCGCTCCATCCATCCATGGTCACTAGCATCATCCACACTGGTAAAAAGGGCACGGTGGCCACATTTGCGGAAATTTATTACTCCCCCACGAAAACTTTGGGGAAGTATTCATCATGTAAGTCAGGGTTAGGGTTACAGACTCTATGCAAAACTAGCGTAGGCAAGCTATTGTTCTCCATACAGATGGGCCTACTTGTGCCAAAAAGACCTGGTACCAATGGCAAACCTCTAAAATCATGAGGTCGTGCTCTTCACTCGTTCCAAAGGAAAATGGACTCAAGGTGAAGGGACACATATAAACATATGTAAAATCTTTCTTGGTGAAGGTAACCAACTCTATCATATCCATGGTAAGGATGATTAGGTTTGGACAATTGTAGTACTCCCTCACAGAAGGAATATTGGAAGGGCAAATAGAGAAGGGTCACTGCTAACGGCCCAAGTCCGTGGAGACACAAATGGAAGCTTCTCTTGGAAATCATTTACGGTACTCAGGTGTTTGGGTCTGATGGTGTTTACAGTGGGAAGCTCAGAATCGATATCAGCTTCTTTGTCTTTGTTTCTCTTTATCCCTCCACCGAGAGAAGGCCAGTACTTCTAAAAGATGCAGTAGAAGAGATACGATAGTAAGAGGGCAGTAAAAGTTTTAGGGAGGATGAAAGTTTTCTAAGTAGGAGGAGATTGAATGCAGAGAATAAAATAAACTTATGGAAATTTTGGAAGTGAGAGAAGTAAAATGATGAGTAGAATTTAAGATATAGACGACAAAAATCATGGTCATGATTACCTCGAGAATCAGCAAAATTATTATTAAATCATGGGGCAATATGTGTCCGGGGTATTAAATACGAGAACACGTGCGTCCTTTCAAGCGTCATAGACTGTTCAGGAGATTTTTTGCCAAGAAAGGGATCTTCACTAAGTTTCTGGTGATATCAAGATATGTCACTGGAAAGAAAAGGAACTATCTATGGGGGCTAAAATTGGTTTATAATAAATGGTCAAATAATAGTGTGACATGTGCAACCGAAGGCAGGCAAAATGTGAATCAATTAACAACCAGTACCTAGGGCGACGATTACAACTGACATCGGATAAACCTCAAAGGGAACATGGTTAACATGAGCAGATCTAATATTTGTTATCGGATATAAGTCGATGAAGAATATTGTTTAACATTAAATGGTCAGTCGTTGCAGAGAATATTTGTATTCATGGCATGTCGTTGCATATTCATCAATGTCTCCTTTACTGTCATTTAAGTAGGACTTGATCCTGAGATCTTGTTTCCCTAGGTATAGTTATAAATAGCAGTCTTAGCAGGAATTATAGGGCATGGAATTCTTGGCAAAACACATGATGTATTTCATTTTTGCTCTCAATTAAACAATCTTATTTGCTTTTTTATATTATTCTCGTTTCTGTCCTCGGAGACATTGTTCTTAGAGACAAGCTTGTCATCTCCTCAATTGTAATAACTAACACTTACTTTTAATCTTATTTATTTACCATTTTTGGATCAAATCAGTTTGCTTGTCTATAAACCATTTAACAAATCTAACTATACCGTTTTACGGGTAAACGACAACCTAATTACCTAAATTCTTATCACCCACAAGTAGTTTAAGGTTATTTCAACTAAACATGATAGAATATATAAGTCCACCAAACTATATAGAGACCATGTCCTCTATGAGTTTCTACTGAAGATGTTAATGAAACAGTAAGTAAATAAGACATGGTGTTTTTACATGGAAAAATCCTTGCTCAAGCGGATATAAAACCACGACCTATACTGGTAGGATTTCAACTTTACTATGAGATTACAACCTATGCAATCTAGGAATTAAATTCTTAATCCCTCACTCACTTGTAGTACCCCACCCCCTATTACAAGCCACTTTATAATACACCTATTACAAAGACTTCAACTCATGACTAACTCTAGTTACGACACAAACACTAAGGGTTTATGGTTTTTACAAAGGGTTCCTAAGCAACGCTTCAAGATAAGCAAATTAGAAACTACAATGAAGAACAATTACAAAGTTTCAATTCAACTAAGGACAACAAAATACTAGCTTTAGGAATTGGTCCGTAGTAGTGTTAAACTTCGTTCTTGATGCACTTGAGAATTGAATAGTTGAATATCATATGCTTGAATGCACTAGTTAATTCTCAAGTGTTCAAGTTATATTTTTGTTGTGATGTCCTTTTTGTTTATACAACATAAATGACATCACTTGAATGATGTAATCACTTAGTAGGACACATGAGAAGTGACTGCAGAACTGTGATGCTCTATTTCTGTGTACTGGGCAGGCAGTCACTTTCCAGTTGTAGACATTTGACTACGTACTACTTATCAGGGAACACAAGAGTATCAAGTCCCTGTGTTGTTTCTCTATCTTTTGAAGTGGTAGCAATTTTCATTAGCTGGAGTCCGTTGATTTTTTCTGTGGTGGTACTAATATTGTCTTCTTTTGTCCTTTTGTATTTTTGAGCCGAGGGTCTTTTGGAAATAGCCTCTCTACTCCTTCGGGGTAGGGGTAAGGTCTGCATACACACTACCCTCCCCAGACCCCACTAGTGGGATTTCACTGGGTTGTTTTTGTTGTTGTTGTTGGAGTCCGTTGATTTGAGTTGTGTACCAAGTGTGTCAGGTTCCTTATCTGGTTCTTTGACAATAAGTTTGTTAGATCATCAAAATATTAATCTAAGGCATTGTAAACCCATCAATTTCCCCCATTTTGTTGATGACAAACTTAGAAATTTATAACACATGTTTAGAGCAAAAATTAACCAGATGAAGTAGCTGGAACTTCACAAGTTCCCCCTGACTTTATATTCCCCCTTAAACAGATCCCTATTTTTCCAATTATACTTCTCCCTTTTGGCATCATTAAAAATACACAAGCAAGCAATTAATATAAGAAGTCTAGCCTAGCTAATCATGCCACATATGTGCAAACAACATGATAGAAAAGAGAAATAGAGAATACTAAGCATTAAACAACAAAAATAGGATAGTTTTTATAAAATATATGCCTTTGCTATACAGTAAAGGCAGAAATTGGATTGTTTTCAGCGGGAGCAGTACAAGTACATCCCATCCACACCATAAAAAGAAATAAAAACAACTACCAAGATCATCAAAATAAAAACAGAATAATCGAAAAACTGGTCACTGAAGGGTTGCCTAAGGGACACTAGGAGGAGAGGCTTGGAGGCTGCAGTAAGGGTGTTGAGAACTAGATCTATTCGGGCATTCATGTACATTTGCTCGATAAGCAGTTTCTCCTTCAGGTTCTCCACTTGTGCCCTGAGATCAGCATTTTCTTTGGTCAGACGAGCTATCTCCTTATTTGACCCCGGGCCTGCTGACTCTCCAATATGGCATTCCTTGCCTTCAACTTTCGAATTTCCTCAGTTTCACTATTTTAAGCATTGATGAGGTGAGAGATTGTCGAAGTGCTGCCTACACCTCCGTTCTTTTCAATACACTCGCATTCCTCCAAAGTGGTTTGAGAGAAGGTCTGCTTTTTGGTTCCTACTTAGGACTGTCGCAAGGGCACTTTAAAGAACTTAAAGACATGCATAAGAAGAATTCCATATAGAAGACCGTGGTTTCCATCCTTGAAAGTCGCCACCTTCTGCATGTGCTCAATAAAGATGGCAAGAAAGTTTACAGTTTTAAACCCATCCAATGCTTCCATCAGATACAAGTTAGATTTGGAAGTAGTGGACCTTCTCGCAGCACGGGGTAGAAGAAAATTGTTCACCAGCTCGAACAATAACTGATAAATTGGAAGCAAGGCTTTCTTGTGAACCCATTCCCCCTGCTGGGGTGCACCTTCCTTCACAATAGCACACTTTCTTCACAGAAAACTTACCATCAGCAAGGACCTTATGAATGTCCCCAAGCAGAGAAACATCCAACACAATATCCACTCCATTAACTAAAGCACATATATGGTCAGTGTTTACAGGAAAGAGGTAGTCATAGAAGCTTTGGACCTCATTCTTATAGACCTTGGGCACATCCACTTTGAACAAATGTCCCCACTGTTGAAACTCGACCATCCTAATTAGTTGTCTCATTCCCGCCATGTAAGAGATTGCTGGGTCAAAAGTTCAACCCTACAAGACCTTTTGGTACCTCAATCGTTCTTTAGCAGACAGACTCTCACGCGTCACTCTCTTTGCAGAATCAGGTTCCCTCACAGTTTCCACCTTCCTCTTTCCAGACTTTACACTCGATTTACCTTTTCCACTTGACTTGTCCAACATATCCTTATCAAAAAATTACTGGTCACTTACTACTTCTTTCAACTTTCTACTACTTTTCGCTGATCTTGAACTAGGCGTAGCAACACTTTCCTCTGAAGCAGATTGCTTCTTCTTTTGTAACCTTTTAACCAAGGAACTGGGTTCCTATGTTGCTTCCTCATCAACTTCCACCATAGTAATGTCTTTGTCATAGACCACTTCTCCATTTTTTACCAGCCTCTTCTTTATCTTCTTGCTACTCCTTTTGCTTTTTTGCAGGGCAGACTCATAAGCCTCTTTTGCTTGAAACCTAGTAGTAGGTCTCTTAGTAGAAGGCTCGGGAGTGGTTACTCCCCTTATCTTAACAAGAAACGCATCCAGAGTAACATAATATTGATCTTCTTCATCACTGGACCTCATACCAGGAGCCAAGATCTCCAATGGCTCAACATCAAAGTGTGGAGAAGTAGAAGGGTCAAGACTGACCTGGGAAAATAATCATTGACCTGTTTCCTCCAAAAAATGGTCAAGTCCTTCAAGATGGGTCTCAGTAGTCTCTGATGGTGCAGAATTTTCAAAGAGCACCACAACTCCTTCATCCTCTAAAAACCGTGCCTCTTTTCTCTGAGACTTAGGCATAGAGGAAATCACCCCATGCATTATTCCATCAACAGATATAGCCAATATGTTTTCTACGGCCTCTTTCTCTTGATACTCCATGGGTTCCACAAACTCGGATGCACTAAAAATTATATAATGACCAATACCAATCTCTGAGTCCTCAAAAACTTGTGGAACTTCACTCTGTTCTCCACCCTTGTGTTGGTCAGTGAGAATCGCAGGTGATAGAGATGAAAGAGTATCAAATTTTGGGGTTTTTGAGGTCTCCGCATTTGGAATAAGAGAGATATGAGAAAGTTGCATGAGAACTAGAGGGTGTATAAAAATATGGTTTGGAAGTGTCTTTAGCGGTGGTGGTTGAGACAAGAATGGTGAGAGATGGTTCATCAGGAATTGAAGAATCAATGGTTTTCTCTGGGGTTTTCTCAGACAGGGAGGGGGTTATTGGTTGATTTTCAGCCATGGCAGAGATGAAGTTAAGAGTTCTGGGAAGAGAGTGATGAGAAGGATAATGTTACAACCTATATTCACGTACGTTGGTTCATGCCATAAGTTAGTCGACATAAATCTAAGAAGCAATTATTTTTGAAATGATAAGAAGTTAATCATATTGATCTTAAATGATACAAGAGTGTATAAGGGTGATTAATAAATATTAGAAGTTAAACGAATCAAGGATCTTGTAACTCATACTCTTGGGTAAACCTACGGGTAATTAATATTCTCAAGAGGTTGTATTTTAAGGTATTTGAATCATATAATATCCATATCATAGTCTTGAAATCAAACGAATTATGAAACAAAAGTCGATAAGAGTTGTCGCAACTTAGGTTCATAATTTTACTTAAACTTTAGGTCAAATGTTATTAAGTTTTTCTCCCAGTGTACTGGGAATTACGGTGTGATATACCCACCAAATTGAAATCTATGAGTCTAGTTTCCAACGTATTAAACTGTTTATCAATACAACATCAGAATAGAGAGATATAGGCATCTTTGCGAGACTGCACAAGCTGCTAGGTGACAAGTAGGTATGTGACCTACTTGGTTAAATGATAGCCCAAAACAGGCAATTTTGTGTTGGACAAAGAGCCCATTTAAAGGGTCATCTACTAAAATATAACCCCCATTATATATCACAAATAACCAGACCTAAACCCCTGCAAAGTTCCTCCCAAAAATGATCCACAAACCCTAATCGATTTTCCCTCTCTTTCAAGTTCTAATTGGGGGTAAAACCTAGAGTTCGAAGAACCAAGGGAAGGGCTGAGTTATCAAACAAGTAAGGTAAGATTACTGATCTCTTTCATCCATTTTTACAGATGTGAATTCATGGTAATTCGTTCTATACATGTAAGAACTCACGGAACCATGATCGGAAGCCATGAGTTTAAGTTATTCACTTGTAGCGGACTATTTTGCGTTGCTGTTTGGCTGCATGTTTTACTACTATTTTGTGGAGTTTTGGAGGAGGAAGGGTTTGAATAAACACCATGTAGATGTAGGGTTTTGGGCTATTCGTTTGTTGTAACATTTTCGGGTCATTTGTCACGACTACGGTGGCCATCATATGTATGAAGTGATTAGGTTGTGTGTGAACTATTTTGGGAGGCTCAATATGACTATTATTGATGTTGTTTGGAATGTTTGGTGATTGTTTTGAATTTTGTGAAGTAATATATATATAGGGGAGGTGATGTCCGTTTTATTGTAAAATAGGTTGTGGTCAATACATAATAGTTATGACACTTAAATAATAATGATAGTGTCGTTTCTCTTATTGTAGACTAAGGAGTCGTGACAATTGCATAGCTTGATATTGGGGCAGTATATACAAGGTAGGTAAGGCTATACCTTTCCTTCTTTTGCACAACTCCGATTGTACATAATGCAATGAACGAGCTTTCAAAGATACTTTGCTCTTAGAAGCTAGCAGTACTTACATTGTTTCCCTTCTTATGGAACAATTGATGTTGAGGTTACTTCTCTTATTCTTATGTTATCAATGTTGTTGGTACTTCCTGATTTTTATAATATTCTTGATGAAGATTTAGTCCTAATATTTTGTATGGAGAATATCGACCTTACGTCACTCCTGATGCATTTTTGTTATGATAAACCGTCCAGTACGAGAGTTTATGATTTTATTAATCTGAACCCTCTAGTGTTTACTGGATCAGACCCGAAGGAGGACCCAGAGACTTTTATTGATAAGGTTCATCGCACACTGTGGGTTATGCATGCTAGTGATACAGAGGTAGTAGAGTTAGCTTCTTATCGGTTACGGGATTTAGTGGTTTTCTGGTATGATAGTTGTGACGACCTGACCCGTTGCTACATGAGTTACCGCTTTGTTTCCTCCATGTTCAGCTTCTTTATGCTCCATTATCCGTATCTTATGTGATCGAGTTGGTTCGGAGAGGTTTTGGTAGAAAATAAGACACTTAGTCTCTTTAAGGAAGGTTTGGTTTGGAAAAGTCAATTGGATGTTGACTTATGAGTTAGAGGGCTCGGATGTGATTTCTTGTGATTTAGTTAGCTTGGGAGTGTGATCAGAAGTGATTTTGGAGGTCCGGTGAAGAATTAGGCTTGAATTGGCGAAGTTAGTATTTTGGTGAATTCCGGTTGATAGGTGAGATTTTGATCCGAGGGTCGGAATGGAATTCCGAGAATTGTTGTAGCTTCGTTAGGTGATTTGGGATGTGTGTGCAAAATTTTAGGTCATTCGGAGATGATTTGGTTAGGGTTTTTGATCGAATGCGTATTTCAGAAGTTTTAGAAGAACTTAGACTTGAATCCTATGTAATTTGATGGTTTTGGTGTTGTTTGAGGTGTTTTAATGATTCGAAAAAGTTTGAATGATGTTATAGGAGGTGCTGGTGTTTGTGGTTGAGGTATCGGGGGGCCTCAGGGTGGTTTTGGATGGCTAACGGGAAGTTTTGGACTTGTGGAAATCCAAATTCACTTCTGCTTCTGTTATTTTCGCATCTGCGGAATTGGGACCGCATAAGCGGTCCCGCAGATGCGGAAGGGAAAGCCGCAGGTACATTTTTAAGGAGGCGTGCCTGGAGTCGCAGGTGCGGTATGGGAGTCGCAGATGCGACTTTTAGACCGCAGATATGGTATATGGGGCTTAGGTGAATTTTTGCAGAAGCAAAAGATGATCGCAAATGCGGGAGCCACAGATGTAGGATTTTGACCGCAGATGCGGTAATGAGTGGACAAAAGGGTTTTTAAATCATTTTTGTTCCACGAGTCTAAGTTAATTTTCACCATTGTTGAGCATCCTTGAGAGCTTTTTGATGGGAATTGAAGAGGGTTTCTACTAGAATTGATTGAAGGCGAGTTCTATGATCTAAAAACACGATTTAATGGTAGAATCAACCTAGAAATTCATGAAAATTTAACAAAAAGGGGGAAGAACTAGGGCTTGAGTTTTGATATTTCAAATTGGGTTTTGATGGGCCATTTGAGCTCGTATTTGGGAGTTCTTGGTATGTATAGACTCTTGGCGAGATAAGGAACCAATTGATGTAAAAAAATTTGAATTTTGAGAAAAGGGCCCGGGGCTTGGGTTTTGCTAATTTCGAGATTTTTGATGTTTTTCGATTCTTTTCGATTGAGTTATGTTCCTTTAGCCTATTGTGATGTATTCGTTGTGGTTTTGATCAGATTCGACACGTGAGGAGTCTTATTTTAGAGGCAAGGGCGCAGCGAGCTAGAGATTTGGCCGGCTTGAGGTGAGTAATGATAGTAAATGATGTCCTGAGGGTTTGAAACCCCGGATTTGCACATCGTAGTGCTATATTGAGGTGAAACACGTCCTTAATGACGTGTGCGGGGTTGTTTGCTATTGGGGATTGTGACTTGGTCCGTCCCGATTAATGTTTTTACCACGTATCTGACTGAAATGTGTTTGTTATCAACATGATTTGGGCTTATTGCCATATTTTGGGCTTTATGCCGAATACTCGAATCCTTCGTGGACTTTTATCACTGTTTCCTCACTATTTTGATATATTACTTGAACCCAGTCCTATTGATTGATATTGTTTTACAAATTCATCCACTTTTATTTGAATCTCAGACTTAAATGATATTTCCACTGTTGTTTTGGCTGAGCACTACTGGTTTATTGATGCCCGAGGGGCTTGTGATAATTTTTGGATTGAGTGAGGCCGAGGGCCATATGTGAGGATATGCTGAGTGATATGAGATGCTTTATATGACACGAGGTGGCTTGATTGATGGGAGGCCGAGTGATGGTGAGGCCGAGTGCCGAGTGACGATGCCACGAGTTGGCTTGATATAGCGCTTGGGCCGTAAGGGACCCATCCGGAGTCTACACACCGATAGTGAGCGCGGGTACCAATATGATCTGAGAGTGAGCCTGAGGGGCTGCTACTATGCTGAGTCACTGATACTGAGCCCGAGGAGTTGATACTGTTCTGAGCGACTAATACTGGGCCCGAGGGGCAGATTACTACTCACTATTTACTTGTTGTTTTACCTGATTTACCTGTTTTTAAAAGGAGATTTCATTTGATTTTTTACGGTTTTACTACTTTAAGTGATTTACTGCCTGATATAGAATTGCCTTGTGCATTTATGTGTTTTCATGCTTTCAGCCATTATTTATTGTTATTACTCACTAGTTCAGAGTACTCACATTACTCCCTACACCATGTGTGCAGATTCAGGCATAGCAGAGTCCGCACCTGAGCACTGATTCCTTCTAGAACAAGCAGCAATTTGGATATACGAGGTAGTTGTTGACGTCCGCAGCCCTTGTCTCCCCTATCCTCTATCATTTATGTTTTCTTTAGACTATTGTATCGGATATCATACTTTGTAGACTTATAGCAAACTCTGTAGTAGCTCATGACTTGTGACACCCCGGTTTGGGCTATGTCGGGATGATTTCCCTGGTTATTATCGATGTTTCCGCATTTATGGCTATCTTAAATATGTTTTAGATTTCTTAATGTTAATTAATTATTTTAAAAGAGGTGTTTGTGTTATTTTGGCTGGCCTTATCTTCACGAGGGGTGCCATCACGGCCAGGATCGGGAATTGGTTCGTGACAATAGTTGGGAGAGATCCTGGGGTCTGAACGCTCCTCCTGCTGTGTGGAAGGAATTTTATGAAGCCTTTCTTTGTCACTACTTGACAGTTGAGAGCTGGAGATGATAAGCTCTTGAACCTTCGACAAGGTAATATGAGTGTGTAAGAGTATAGTATAAAGTTTGATCCTTTAGCAAGGTATGCTCCCCATATGGTGGCCGAGATGAGTGATAGGGTGCATTTTTTCGTGAATGGGTTGGGATGACATCTGATAAATGAGTGCATGACGCCTCCTTGGAGGAGGGCATGGATATTTCCCGTATTCAGGCTTATGCCCAGACCCTAGAGGGTCGTAAGCGCCAGCAGAGGGCAGATAAGGAGCAGGATAGGGCCAGCATAAGAGGGTGAGATTTGCATTGTATTTTGATGACATTAGAGGCAGCGTCAGGACCAGTCTTCGAGGAGTTCGGCGCCACTTGTAGCTAGTGCTCCTCCTCAGTTTTAGAGTCCTCGATATGATCAATTTACCTATTCTGGTCCAGGTCAGAGTTCACAGGCATCAATCTCACAACATCATAGGGATACTAGTCAGACGAGACCCTTAATACCACGTAGTGATCAATGCGGCAAGGCCCACTTTGGATTGTGCCGTCGAGGTTCTGATGCGTGCTATTCTTGCAGACAGCCTGGCCATATGATGCAGGATTGTCCTAATAGGGGAGGTGGTGGTATGGCTCAGCTAACTGGATTTGTGTCTAGTTCTTCATCTTCAATATGACCTCCAGCATGGGGTTTTCAACATTCGATGGGTTGTGTAGAGGTAGAGGTGCAGTTTTGAGTTCGAGTGGTGCTCAAAATCGAACCTATGCTCTAGTAGGTCGACAGGATCTCGAGTCATCTCCAGATGTTGTTACAGGTACATTGTCTATTTTTTCTTATGATGTATATGTGCTGATTGATCCGGGATCTACATTATCATATGTTACACCCTCTGTGGCTAATATGTTTGGCGTTGAACCTGAATTGATAAGTAAACCCCTTGCAGTATCTACTCCAATAGGAGATTATGTGATTTCTAGAAGGGTATATAGAGGTTGCACTATGATGATTTGTAGTCATCAAATCTCGGTGAATTTGTTTGAATTAGAAATAGTTGATTTCGACGTGATAATGGGAATGGACTATTTGGCCTCATGCTATGCAAATGTTGATTGTCGTATGAAGATGGTTAGGTTTAAATTTCCTAATGAACCCGTCATCGAATGGAAAGGGAACATTGCTACACCAAAAGGTAGGTTTATTTCCTATCTTAAGGAAAGGAAGATGATCTCAGAAGGGTACATTTATCATCTCGTTCGCGTTAGGGATGCAGATACGAAGCCGCCTACTCTACAATCAATCCCTGTGGTCAATGAATTTCCAGATGTTTTCCCAGATGAACTCCCAGGCCTTCCTCCTAAAAGGGAGATTGAGTTGCATTACTGTTTTTCCTGACACTCAACCGATCTCTATTCCTCCATACAAAATGGCCTCGGGAAAGTTGCGAGAGTTGAAGGCACAGTTGAAGGACTTGGTGGATAAAGGGCTTCATTAGACCTAGCACTTCACCTTGGGGTGTGCCGGTTTTGTTTGTGTGGAAAAAAGACGGGTCGTTAAGGATGTGTATTGATTATCGACAGTTAAATAAGTTTACTATAAAGAACAAGTATCCACTTCCAAGGATTGATGGCATTTTTGACCAAATCTAAGGTGCCAAGTATTTCTCCAAGATTCACTTACGTTCAGGGTATCATCAGGTGAGAGTTAAGGAAAAGGATATTCCAAAGATGGCCTACCGGACAAGATATGGGCACTTTGAGTTCTTGGTGATGTCGTTCGGGCTGACAAATTCCCCAGCAGCTTTTATGGATTGATCATAGGCTAAAAACTCGTGTTTTAGTCGTTGTAACAACACTTTAATTAGTGCATTTTACAAAGGTTTGAGCTTAAATGACAATGAATTGTACTAAACTCATGATTTATGCCTTGCAGGAAGAGATTCCGACTTAAGAATTAATT
>MU685706.1:95180-108081 GCA_026770625.1 Nicotiana glauca
TTGAATTGATAATTGTTTAAGTCTACATCAGTCGAGAAGTTAATCACAATTCCTCGTGGGAACGATACTTTACTTACTACTATATTACTTGTCGATCGCGTACACTTGCGTGAGTGTTTTGGTCGCAACATGGATCTCATGAATATTGTATTCATGCCCTATATTGATGTGTTCGTGATCATATTCACTGATGACATTTTGGTGTATTCTTGTTGGGGGGCGGAACATGCGGGCCACTTGTGGATAGTATTACAGACGCTTTAGGATCGTAAGTTATATGCTAAGCTCTCCAAATGTGAATTCTGGCTTAACTCGGTAGCATTTCTTGGCCATGTGATATCTGACGAGGGTATTAGTGTTGACACTCAAAAGATCGATGCATTAAAGAATTGTCTGAGACCTATAACACCATCAGAAGTCCACAACTTCCTGGGGATAGCAGGATACTATATGTGATTTGTTGAAGGGTTTTCCTCTATATCAGTACCATTGACTATGTTAACACAGAAAGCTACCAAGTTCTAGTGGTCTGACGCTTGTGAAGGTATTTTGCAGGAGCTGAAGAATCGATTAACATCCGCACCAGTACTCACTCTCCCTAAAGGAACACAAGGTTATGTGGTATATTGTGATGCCTCAGGAATAGGTTTAGGGTGAGTATTGATGCAGAGTGGGAAGGTGATTGCTTATGCATCAAGACAATTTAAGAAGCATGAAAAGAATTAACCAACCTATGATTTGGAATTGGCTACAGTAATATATGCTTTGAAGATATGGCGGCACTACTTATACGGCATCCATGTTGACATTTACGCAAATCACGAGTTTGCAGTACATCTTCAAGCAGAAGGAGTTGAATTTGAGGCAGCGTAGGTGGCTTGAATTACTAAAAGACTACGACGTCGAGATATTGTATCATCCAGGTAAAGCTAATGTTGTGGCAGATGCTCTCAGCCGTAAGTCAATGCGAAGCTTAGTACATATTGAGGAAGCTTGATGAGGGTTGACTAAAGAGCTTCATCAGCTAGCCAATATGAGAATCAAATTGTTAGACTCTGATGACGGAGGTGTTACTGTATAGAATACATCAGAATCATCTTTGGTAGCCGAGGTAAAAGCACGGCAATACGAAGATCCTATCTTAGTACGATTGAAAAAGAGCATTCAACAGTGTAAAATTATGGCTTTTGAGATCGGAAGAGATGGGGCACTGAGATACCACGGCAGATTATATGTGCCTAATGTGGCAGGGTTGCGTGAGAAGTTTATGAATGAGATTCATCAATCCCGATATTCCATCCATCCCGGCTCGACAAAGATGTATCATGATGTAAAGGAGCAGTATTGGTGGGATAACATGAAGAAGTCTATTATAGAATTTGTAGCCCAGTGTCCCAATTGTCAACAAGTAAAGATGGAACATCAGAAACCTGGTGGAGTGCTTCTGAATATAGAGATTCCGGCCTGAAAATGGGGGGTGATTAATATGGACTTCATTATTAGATTACCTCGCTCTTCTCATAAGTTTGACTCCATCTGGGTGATAGTTGATTGACTTAAAAAATGTGCCCATTTTCTGCCAGTTAAGACAGGTTACACGGCTGAAGATTATGTGAAGTTTTATATCAAGGAGATTGTTAAGCTTCATGGTGTGCCGATATCTATTATATCAGACCGAGGACTTCAATTTACGGCTAACTTTTGGAGGTCTTTTCAGAAGGGTTTAGGCACACAAGTGAATCTCAGCACTGCATTTCATCCGCAAGCTGATGAACAGGCTGAACATACCATTCAAACACTTGAAGATATGCTACAAGCATATGTTCTAGATTGCAAGGGGAAATGGGATGACCATCTTCCACTCGTAGAATATGCCTACAATAATAGCTATCATTACAGTATTAAAATGGCCCCAAACAAGGCACTATACGGGAGGAGACATAGATCACCAGTTGGATGGTTCAAAGTCGGTAAAACAGAACTATATGGTCCAGATTTGATTCACCAAGCCATTGAGAAGGTGACGCTGATACAAGAGCTGCTGAGGACAGCACAAAGCAGGCAAAAGTCTTATTCAGATGTTCGATGTCGTGATCTAGAGTTTGAGGTTGGTGATTGGGTTTTCCTGAGAATCTCGCCGATAAAGGGTGTTATGCATTTTGGGAAGAAGCGTAAGTTGAGTCCGCGGTATTTCGGTCCATACAAATTCTTCGACGAATTGGATAGGTTGCACAAGAGTTAGAATTACCATCCGAATTGGAATTTGTCCACCCGGTATTCAATGTATCTATGTTGAGGAAATGTACTGGAGACCCTTCTCGAGTCGTCCCTATCAAAGATGTACAAGTTACAAAGTACCTATCATATGAAAATGTGTCGGTGGTTATATTAGATCGACAAGTCCGCAAGCTGAGACAAAAATATGTAGCTTTCGTCAAAGTATTGTGGAGGAACAAGAACAAGGAAGAAATTACATGGGAAGCAGAAGAGGAGATGAAGTCTAAATACCCTTACTTGCTCCAGGTTCATGATAACAAGGATGCTGGGGGGGGGCGTAGGATGCATTAGAAGGTGAAACATCTCTATGAGGTAAGCCATAGTTTGAGAGTACTCTTCCTTAATACACAATGGTGATATGCAGATAACGTACATATCCATAATGCTTTTGTGTAGCCTTGCAAGGCAATACGTTGGGTTTAACTACCTACAAGTTTGTCTAGTATCCATTTTATAAGGGAAAACTCGGCCAGAAATTTCCGTTGGAATCCACGATGAGTTAGGCTCCCCATAAACCCCTACGTTCGAAGGCGAATGTTCCTAAGGGGGAAGGGTGTTACAACCCATATTCACGTATGTTGGTTCACGCCATAAGTTAGTCGACGTAAATCTAAGAAGCGATTATTTTTGAAATGATAAGAAGTTAATCTTATTGATCTTAAATGATACAAGAGTGTATAAGGGTGATTAACAAGTATTAGAAGTTAAACGAATCAAGGATGTTGTAAATCATATTCTTGGGTAAACCTGGGGTGCTTAATATTTAGAGAAGGTTGTATTTTAAGGTATTTGAATCATATAATAATTGTATCATAGTCTTGAAGTCAAACGAGATATGAACCAAAAGTCGACAAGAGTTGTCGCAACTTAGGTTCATAATTTACTTAAACTTTAGGTCAAATGTTAGTAAGCTTTTCTCCTAGTATACTTGGAATTACGGTGTGATATACCCACCAAATTGAAAATCTATGAGTCTAGTTTCTAACATATTAAATTGTTTGTCAATATGACATCGGAGTAGAGAGATATAGGCATCTTTGCGAGACTGCACAAGTTGCTAGGTTACAAGTAGGTGTGTCACCTACTTGGTTAAATGATTGCCCAAAAATAGGAAATTTTAGGTCGACCAAAGATCCCATTTAAACGGTTGTCTTATGAAATATAACCCCCATTATATATCACAAATAACCATACCTAAACCCTGCAAACTTCCTCCCAAAAACATCCACAAACAATAATCGATTTTCCCTCTCTTTCAAGTTCGAATTGGGGGTAAAACCTACAGTTTGAAGAACCAAGAGAAGGGATGAGTTATCCAAAATTAAGATAAGTTTACTGCTCTCCTTCATCCATTTTTTCTGCTGTGAATTCACGGTAATTCGTTCTATAGATGTAAGAACTCACAGGACCGTGATCGGAAGCCGTGAGTTTGAGTTATTCACTTGTAGTGGACTGTTTTGTGTTGCTGCTTGGCTGCGTGTTTTACTACTATTTTGTGGAGTTTTGAGGAGGAAGGTTGTGGAGAAATACCATATAGATATAGGGTTTTGGTCTGGTCGTTTGACACGACTACGGTGGCCATCGTATGTATGAAGTGATTAGGTTGTGTGTGGACTATTTTGGGAGGCTCAATGTGATTATTATTGATGTTGTTTGGTCTGTTTTGTGATTAATTTGAATTGTGTGAAGTCATATACATAGGTAAGGTGCTATCCGTTTCATCATAAAATATGTTGTGGTCAATACATAATAGTTATGACTCTTAAATGATAATGATAGTGTCGTTTCTCTTATTGTAGACTAAGGAGTCATGACAATTGCATAGCTTGAGATTGGGGCAGTATATATAAAGTATTTGAGGCGATCCCTTTCCTTCTTTTGCATGACTACGGTTGTACATAATGCAATGAACGATCTTCCAAAGATACTTTGCTCTTAGAAGCTAAGAGTACTTACATTGTTTCCCTTCTTATGGAACAATTGATGTTGAGGTTACTTTTATTATTCTTATCTTATCAATGTTGTTGGTACTTCTTGATTCTTCTAAGATTCTTGATGAAGATTTAGTCCTAATATTGTGTATGGAGAATATCAACCTTACGTCACTCCGAAAGTTTCAGAATATGACTCCAATGAGTCATGCATGCATTATATATATACGTATCTATTTTACTCTACCGAGCCGCACTATAGTCGGCCGAGTACGGCACCTATTGTGCAACCACAGATCAGTTGGGTTTTACCGAGCTCCACATGGACGGGTATGATTCTACCGAGCCTTATGATGGTCGGGTACGTTTTTATCGAGTCCTCTTTGAGGTCGGGTATGTTATGATGATGATGATGATGCCCACAGAGGCGTGTGTATTGAAAGTTTATGTGTGTATATATATTTATATGTTTTTATCATGAATTTCATGTTAGTAGCCCACAGAGGTACCCAGATGTTACATGTTGTATATTCTCTATCCTTATTCATATTACTATTCATAGTTATGCTTTCCTTCCTTGCATAGTACGAATAAATTACTGACGTCCTTTTTATTTGTGGGTGTTGCAGGTCTTGATAGACGGGTAGATGCAGCTGCCCCATCACGGTAGGCGTTAAAGTTCAGCGGTGATAGGCGAGATCCCTTCTCCGGACTTGCTGTGGTATTGGTATGCATTTTTGTTATAGATATTATGGGTGTGTGGGGGCCCTGTTCCGGCTATCTTGCATTACTTATGCTCTTTTAGAGGCTCATAGACAGGTGTCGGCTTATGTATTGTTCTGTATGCCTTGTTGGATGATTTTTGTTGTATATTCTTTCATGGAAGCGTGGCAGTTCCTAACTTATATGTAGTTTCTTTGTAGTCTTGTTATCCCATGTTATTCATGTTCATTCCATTATATTTCATTGTTTGGTGTTCATAATCCATATCTACCACTTATATTGATCTCGTCGGAACTTAAAGTTAATAAGAAGATTAGAAAAAATGTACGTTGGTGCTCGGTAAATTATGGCTTGGGTACTAGTCATGATCCTTCAGTTTGGGTCGTGACATATATGATCATTCCAAAAAGACGAGGTGGTTTTATGGAAAAGGAGACAATTACGAGTGTGAGAGAGAAAAATTGATTCTGAAACCGTGGTAGTTGTGGGGGGTGTTGCATTATTTTAGAGGGCGATGAAAGAATTTTAAATGAAAAGACATGACATATAGTTTCTGAAAAAGGTTGATGACATGGCACTCGATTTTTTGCATCCTTTTAAGATATGTATGAAGAAGCACAAGACTACTAACTTGTGGTACAAGAACCAGGTTTTTGACCTGACTTTGAAATTTTCAATCCTTTTTTACCATCCATGCAGTGCATCTACAATTTCTATAATCATCATGCGAGTCTACCTGCAATGGTATTGAAGTGAGTTAGACTTGGCTGGAAAACACTTTAGCTAATGTTACCTGAAAGTGACATTCATAGCCAACTGATAGGAATCAGGTTTTCCATTAGGCTTTATTAACCCTAGCTCCAGCCTATTTCTCTCAAAATGTTCTCTACTCAGTGCTTTGGTGAGGATATCTGCAATTTGGTTTTTTGTACTGCAGAACTTCATACAGATGGGCCCTTTCTCCACACTGTCTCTCAGAAAATGATGTCTCACATCAATGAGCATGGTTATTTTGTGTTGAACTAGGTTATTGTCCATGTTGAGTGCACTGGTGTTGTCACACAAAAGAGGCACATAGTCAGTGTACACACCAAAATCTTCCAATTATTGTTTGATCCATAAGAGCTGAGCACAGCAGGAAGCTGCATCAACATATTCTGCTTTAGCTGTTGAAAAAGCCACTAAGTTTTGCTTCCTTGTGCCCTATGAGATGAGACATGTTCCTCGAGATTGAGCCATTTAAGAATTACTTTTCATTTCCACAAGACAACTTGCATAATCAGCATCAGCATACCCAATAAGATTAATATTATCACATGAAGGGTAGTACATGACCATGTCTTTTGTTCCCTTAAGATATCTAAAAATTCTTTTGGCAGCCTTTAGATGAGATTCCTTGGGATTTGACTGAAACCTTGCACATATCCCCATACTAAAGACAATATCATGCCTGCTGGCAGTGAGGTAGAGAAGAGACCCAATAAAGTCTTTTTACGTGGTTTGATTTACAGGAGATCCATATTCATCCATGTCTAGTCAAGTAGCAGTAGCAATGGGAGTATCAATTACTTTTGATGCATCCATATCAAACCTTTTCAGAAGCTCCTTGATGTATTTTCGCTGGCAGATTAATGTACTCTTTGTGGAATGCTTCACTTGAAGACCCAAGAAGAAGTTCAACTCACCCATCATGCTTATCTGAAACTCACTTCTCGTGAGTTTTGCAAATTCTTCACACAGTGAATTAGTTGTTGCCCCAAAAATGATATAATCAACATATACCTGAATGATGAGCAGGTTCCTCCCTCGTTTCTTCAGAAATAAAGTGTTGTCAATTATTCCTATTGTGAAACCATTTTCTAAGAGAAACTTTGACAATATTTCATACCAAGCTCGAAGAGCCTACTTCAACCCATACGATGCCTTGTCCAATTTAAACACATATTCAGGATGTTCATGACATTCAAAATCTGGAGGTTGCTTTACATAGACTTCATCCTTAAAGAAGCCATTCAGAAATGCACTTTTGACATCCATTTGGAACAGAGTGAATTCCATATGTGATGCAAATGCAATGAGGATTCTGATAGCTTCTATGTGAGAAACAGAACTATATGGGCCAAATTTGATTCACCAAGCCATTGAGAAGGTGAAATTGATACAAGAGCGGCTGAGGACGGCACAAAGCAGGCAAAAGTCTTATTCTGATGTCCGATGTCGTGATATGGAGTTTGAGGTTGGTGATTGGGTTTTCCTGAGGATCTCACCGATGAAGGGTGTTATGCATTTTGGGAAGAAGGGTAAGCTGAGTCCGCGGTATATTGGTCCGTACAAATTCTTCGATGAATTGGACAGGTTGCATATGAGTTAGAATTGCCATCCGAATTGGAATTTGTCCACCCGGTATTCCTTGTATATATGTTAAGGAAATGTACTGGAGACCCTTCTCGAGTCGTCCCTATCAAAGATGTACAAGTTATAGAGGACCTATCATATGAAGAAGTGCCAGTGGTTATATTAGATCGACAAGTCCGCAAGCTGAGAACAAAAGATGTAGCTTCCTTCAAAGTACTATGGAGGAACAAGAACATGGAAGAAATTACATAGGAAGCAGAAGAGGAGATGAAGTTTAAATATCCTTACATGTTCTAGATTCATGATAACGAGGATGCTGGGAGGGGGGACGCAAGATGTATGAGAATGTAAAACATCTCTATGAGGTAAGCAATAGCTTGAGAGTACTCTTCCTTAATACACAATGGTGATATGCAGATAACGTACATATCCATAATGCTTTGCGTAGCCATTCAAGGCAATAAGTTGGGTTTAACTACTTGAAAGTTTGTCTAGTATCCATTTTATAGGGGAAAACTCGGCCAGAAATTTTTGTTGGAATCCATGATGAATTAGGCTCCCCATAAACCCTACATTCGAAGGTGAATGTTCCTAAGGAGGGAGGGTGCTACAAACCATATTCATGTACGTTGGTTCATGCCATAAGTTAGTCGACGTAAATCTAAGAAGCGATTATTTTTTAAATGATAAGAAGTTAATCCTACAGATCTTAAATGATACAAGAGTGTATAAGGGTGATTAACAAGTATTAGAAGTTAAACGAATTAAGGATATTGTAAATCGTATTCTTGGGTAAACCTAGGGGTGCTTAATATTCAGAAGAGGTTGTATTTTAAGGTATTTGAATTATATAGTATCAGTATCATAGTCTTGAAGTCAAACGAGTTATGAAACAAAAGTCGACAAGAGTTGTCGCAACTTAGGTTCACAGTTTTACTTAAACTTTAGGTCAAATGTTAGTAAGCTTTTCTCCCAGTATACTTGGAATTACGGTGTGATATAACAACCAAATTGAAGATCTATGAGTCTAGTTTCCAACGTATTAAACTGTTTATCAACACAACATCAGAGTATAGAGATATAGGCATCTTTGCGAGACTGCACAAGCTGCTAGGTGACAAGGAGGTGTGTCACCTACTTGGTTAAATGATAGCCCAAAAATAGGAACTTTCGGGTTGGCCAAAGAGACCATTTAAAGGGTTGTCTCTTGAAATATAACGTCCATTATATATCACAAATAACCAGGCCTAAACCCCTGCAAACTTCCTCCCAAAAATGATCTACAAACACTAATCGATTTTCCCTCTCTTTCAAGTTCGAATTGGGGGTAAAACCTACAGTTTGAAAAACTAAGGGAAGGGATGAGTTATCCAATAATTAAGGTAATTTTATTTCTCTATTTCATCCATTTTTTCTGCTATGAATTCATGGTAATTCATTCTATACATGTAAGAACTCACGGCACCGTGATCGGAAGCCGTGAGTTTCAGTTATTCACTTGTAGCGGACTATTTTGTGTTGCTGTTTGGCTGTATGTTTTACTACTATTTTATGGAGTTTTGGAGGAGGAAGGGTGTGGATAAACACCATATAGATGTAGGGTTTTGGGTTGATCGTTCGTCGTAACATTTCTGGATCGTTTGACACGACTACGATGGCCGTCGTATGTATGAAGTGATTAGGTTGTGTGTGGACTATTTTGGAAGGCTCAATGTGATTAATATTGATGTTGTATGGTCTATTCGGTGATTGTTTTGAATTGTGTAAAGTCATATATATAGGGAAGGTGCTATCTGTTTCATCATAAAATAGGTTGAGGTCAATTCATAATAGTTATGACGCTTAAATGATAACGATAGTGTCGTTTCTCTTATTGTAGACTAAGGAGTCCTGACCATTGCATAGCTTGAGATTGGGGCAGTATATACAAGGTATGTGAGGCTATCCCTTTTGTTCTTTTGCGTAACTCCGATTGTACATAATGCAATGAACGAGCTTTCAAAAATACTTTGCTCTTAGAAGCTAGCAGTACTTACATTGTTTCCCTTCTTATGGAACAATTGATGTTGAGGTTACTTATCTTATTATTATCTTATCAATGTTTTAGGTACTTCTTGATTCTTATAATATTCTTGATGAAGATTTAGTCCTAATATTGTGTATGGAGAATATCAACCTTACGCCACTCCGAAAGGTTCAGAATATGATTCCAATGAGTCCTGCATGCATTGTATATATACGTATCTATTTTACTCTACCGAGCCACGCTATATTCAGCTGGGTATGACACATATTGTGCAACCACCGACCAGTTGGGTTTTACCGAGCTTCGCGTGGTCGAGTATGATTCTAACGAGCCTATGATGGCCGGGTATGTTTTTACCGATTCCTCTTTGAGGCCTGGTACGTTATGATGATGATGATGATGCCCACAGAGACGTGTGTATTGAAAGTTTATGTATATATATGTTTGTATCATGCATTTCATGTCAGTAGCCCACAGAGGTATCCAGATGTTACAGGTTGTAGATTCTCTATCCTTATTCACATTACTGTTCATAGTTATGCTTTCCTGTATTACATACTCGGTACGAATAAAGTACTGACGTCCTTTTTATTTGTGGATGATGCAGGTCTTGATAGACGGGTAGATAGAGCTCCCCCACCATAGTAGGCATTCCAGTTCAGCGGTTATAGGCGAGATCCCTTCTCCGGACTTGTCGTGGTCTTGGTATGCATTTTTGTTATAGATATTATGGGTGTGTAGGGGCCCTGTTCCGGCTATGTTGCATTACTTATGCTCCTTTAGAGGCTCATAGATAGGTGTCGGCTTATGTATAGTTTGGTATGCCTTGTTAGATGATTTTTGTTGTATAGTCTTTTATGGAAGCGTGGCAGCTCCTAACTTATATGTAGTTTCTTGGTAGTCTTGTTATCCCATGTTACGCATGTTCATTCTATTATATTTCATTGTTTGGTGTTCATAATCCATATCTACCACTTATATTGATCTCGTCGGGCCTTAAAGTTAATAAGAAGATTAGATAAAATGTACGTTGGTGCTCGGCAAGTATGGCCTGGGTACTAGTCATGATCCTCTAGCTTGGGTCGTGACAGATATGATTATTCCAGAAAGAAGAGAGTGTTTTTATGGGTGTCACACCTCTTTTTTAGGGCTTACACCCCGCGAAGGGTATAATAAAAAGAGTTTTTCCAATTGAAACGGGATTCTTTTATTAAGAGATTCAGAGTCGCCACTTGGGAGATTTATGGCGTCCCAAGTCACCGGTTTGAATCCCGAATCAAGGAAAGGGTTTGACTCTGTATTACAGTCGCGAACTAGAAATCCGGGTAAGGAATTCTGTTAACCCGGGAGAAGGTGTTAGGCACTCCCGAGTTCCGTGGTTCTAGCACGGTCGCTCAACTGTTGTATTTTGATATTTGTCTAATTTTATTACATGCTAATTTATGTGCTTTCATTTATAAACTTCTTTTATTATTATTCATTTGAAAAGACTTGCGACATTGTGAAAGCACGTTTCCGATCACGTTGCCATCAAGGCACCCGTTTCCGTTAACACACTTCGACTTTATCGAGATTTGGATTTGGGTTGCAATCAATGCACACCCGAGTTTAAGGAAAATAATTAAATCGTGCTTAACGGTTCTAGCGTGATGATGTTTGGGAAAGGCCATTGAAATTTGCTAAATTAGCCCCTCCAAATTCTAACTATTTTTAATAATCAATTATCGAGGGCCCCGCAATTATTCTGGGTTCAGCGAGGCTCATCTCCAAATTTTAGGCCATTTTTAATTATTGTTGGTTTATTTAAGAATTACGACGTCGTGAAAACGCGTTTTTAACCACGTTACCACCAGGGTACACGTGATCATTAACACATTTGATTTCGCCGAGATTTGGATTTGGGTTGCATTCAATGCACACCCGAATTTAGGAAGGTAAAATTATTAAAAGCGCGCCTAAAGTGGCTAACGTGGTACTAACTATGAGGGAGGCCATGAAAATTTGCTAAATGGCACGCCCCATTTTCTAAGTGTTTTAATATAAGCATTTAATGAGGGCCCCGCGATTTATGCATTTCTATTTGGCGAGGCTCGTATCATCTTATTAATTAGAGGGCAAACCTAAAGCAACTATGATTTTCTATATTTTTATCTCTAATAGTAAGAGGAAAAGTCCTAGCTAATTAATATCATAGAGTTCGGGCTTCAAGTTCAAGTCCGGATTCAAACAAAAGGGCAAGCCTTTTAGTTTGGACCCGCTACCCAACCCAAAGGCCCAAATTATATTACGGAATTTTAAACTTAAAAAAAACTGTAGGAATAACTGGCATCAATAGTTCGGAACTCGACACAAATGGTGTGGGCTATACAACCTTGGCTTATGAGCAAGCCTAACAAAATTGTAAAAATAGCCTCAAAATAAACAGAAGTAGTCGAATCCAGTACATTTATCAAGTTAATTCTAGATTTTCTCTTCAAATTCAAATCAGCGGAATCCTAAAAAAAACAATACTGAATTGCCTAATCATCGAATTCAAGGTTCCTATTTTATCGCAATATGATTTACTTATTTTTTTGAATCAGCATGCTAAACCTAACAGTTAACAAAGATTTCATCTATATGAGCATATTTGCCATTTCGTTGGACCTGAAGCTGAGCAGTCATTTCTAGCTAAGTCAATTACCGTTAAACACTATACCAGGTCACGCTAAATTCCAGGAACTATTCTAGCAATTTGAAACAGTTAAAGTCAATATTGAGACCAGCCTGAGAGCTATTGTGATCAACTAAACTCAATAGTCCAATTACAGAGTTCGCCCACAATGATGCAAACAATCCAAAATAGTCCTAATTAACATTCCAATCCAATATAGATTTTATTTTAAAAGTACAGGGGATCTAACGATTGAACTAGGCAACTACTTGAAAAAAGAGTAAACAATAACACAATGCGACTTCAGCAGAGCTCAAATATTAATTCTTATTCTCATGTGTGCTTGATAAGATACAGCAGATCGTCTTTAGATTAGGTACTTCATACATCAAGCTTGAAAACTATAGCGAGGTTCACATATGTACCTGGAATTGGAAATATAAAAGAAGAAGGAGAAACAAGTCAGCACTGGTAGTAAACAACAGCAATGAACAATTGTAATCCTGGCTCGATTGGAATCCCCAAACAACCAGAGAAGACATAGGAACAAATAACTAGAAACACTTCTGAACCTTGACTCCCAAAAATTGAGCTATGAAATGCACATTACCCCTTTTAATCTTGAAACTCCCTAAGAAATCTAATAGAACAACATTTTTTGATTGTTTTCTGCAGATTTTATATATATTTTTTATTTTTCGAAATATCTGGATTCCAGTCTCGAATTATAGGAACTGAAAGGAAAATTTGTGGGGCTGAAGCTCTCTTCAACAAGTCATTACATGCCCTTTTATAAGAAAAAATTAGGGCAGCTCCTTAAAAATCTGTTTTCACTATAGGTCCCTTTTTAATTTCACTTTGACCCCTCATTTTCTGACTTGTTGCCCAAGTAACTACTAACCAAAATGTTAGAACTTACACTAAAACCCCACTAGG
>MU685706.1:108916-145101 GCA_026770625.1 Nicotiana glauca
TAAATGCATATTTTGTATTTTTAACACGAGTTATTGTGCAACTAATTAATACGACAAAATGCAACAAAATTTCTAAAAATTATAAAATTATTTAATTTGCAACTTTTGGAATAATTTGCTTAGGGCAAAAATCACGTGCTCACAATGGGAAAGGAGAAAATTACGAGTGAGAGAAACAGAGAGAAATTGATTCTAAAACCGCAGTAGTAGTGGGGGGGGTGTTGCAACATTTTAGAGGGACATGAAAGGATTTGAAATGAAAATACATGACATACAGTTTCTGAAAAAGGTTGACGACATGGCACTCGATTTTTTGCTTTCTTTTAAGATATGTATAAAGAAGCACAAGACTACTAACTTGTGGAACAAGAACTAGGTTCTTGACCTGCCTTTGAAATTTTCAATCCTCTTTTACCATCCATGTTGTGCATCTACAATTTCTATAATCATCATGCATGTGTACCTGCAACGGTATTGAAGTGAGTTAGACTTGGCTGGAAAACACTTTAGCTAATGTTACCTAAAAGTGACTTTCATAACCAACTGATAGGAATCAGGTTTTCCATTAGGCTTTATTAGCCCTAGCTCCAGCCTATTTCTCTCAAAATGTTCTCTGATCAGTGCTTTGGTGAGGATATCTACAATTTGGTTTTTTATACTACAGAACTTCATACATATGGGCCCTTTCTCTACATTGTCTCTCAGAAAATGATGTCTCACATCAATGTGCATGGTTATTTTGTGTTGAACGTTATTGGGCATGTTGTGTTCACTGGTGTTGTCTCACAAAAGAGGCACACAGTCAGTTTACACACCAAAATTTTCAATTTGTTGTTTGACCCATAAGAGCTGAGCACAGCAGAAAGCTGCATCAACATATTCTGCCTCACTTGTTGAAAGAGCCACTGGGTTTTGCTTCCTTTTGCCCTATGAGATGAGACATGATCTTAGAGATTGAGACATTTCAGAAGTACTTTTCATTTCCATAAGATAACCTGCATAATCAACATCAGCATACCCAATAAGATTAAAATTATCACCTAAAGGGTAGTATATGACTATGTCTTGTGTTCCCTTAAGATATCTCAAAATTCTTTTGGCAGCCTTCAGATGAGATTCCTTTGGATTTGACTGAAACCTTGCGCATAGCCCGACAGTAAAGACAATATTAGGCCTGCTGGCAGTGAGGTAGAGAAGAGACCCAATAATGTCTCTGTTACAGGAGATCCATATTCATCCATGTCCAGTCAAGTAGCAGTAGCATGGGAGTATCAATTACCTTTGATGCTTCCATATCAAACCTCTTCAGAAGCTCCTTGATGTATTTTCGTTGGCAGATGAATGTACTCTTTATGGAATGCTTCACTTGAAGGCCCAAGAAGAAGTTCAACTCACCGATCATGCTCATCTTAAACTCACTTCTCATGAGTTTTGCAAATTCTTCACACAGTGAATCAGTTGTTGCCCCAAAAATAATATCATCAGCATATACCTAAACGATGAGCAGGTTCCTCCCTCGTTTCTTCAGAAATAAAGTGTTGTCAATTATTCATTTTGTGAAATCATTTTCTAAGAGAAACTTTGACAATATTTCATACCAAGCTCGAGGAGCCTGCTTCAACTCATACAATGCCTTGTCCAATTTAAACATATATTCAGGATGTTCATGACATTCAAAACCTGGAGGTTGCTTTACATAGACTTCTTCCTTAAAGAAGCCATTAAGAAATGCACTTTTGACATCCATTTGGAACAGAGTGAATTCCATGTGTGATGCAAATGTAATAAGGATTCTGAGAGCTTGTATGCGAGCAACCAGTGCAAAGGTCTCATCCTAATCAATTCTTTCCTCCTGATTGTAACTTTGAATCACTAGCCTAGCCTTGTTCCTTGTAGTGTTTCCATGTTCATCAAGATTATTCCTGAATACCCATTTGGTTCCTATGATTGTTCTATTTGAGGGTCTAGGTACCAGGTGCCATACATTGTTCCTTTTGAACATCTTGCATGATAGTGATCCAGTTTGCATCCTTTAGGGCTTCTTTGATGTTTTTGGGTTATATTTGGAAAAGAAAGGCTGAGAACGCAAGTGAATTTTTGATCTGGTTTGTACTCCTGAATCCAGAGGGGTGATTATGTTATCAAGATGATTTGAGCTTTTGTGTTTCCAGTGGGGCACTTGAATCTTATTCGTAGAGGAGATGGGTAAGTCTGACTAGTTTTCTTGAATTTTTCTCTCAGCAACCTGTGGAGTACCTTGAACTGCATCAACCGCTCTTTCTTCAGCTTCAGTGGTTGTGATTGTAGCACCTGGCTCCACTCCAGCTGAAGAAACTGCATTATCTTCACTTGGCTCCTTTACTTGACTCATCATGTATGCCTTTCCATTTGCCATATCTATGACTTCACCTGGAACTGACAAAGGCTCTCCATCTTGATCACCCTTGTTACTTCTCTCACAAGAAATATAGGACTCGTCAAAGATTACATGTACACTCTCCCCTACACACTGAGTTTTCTTATTATAGACCTTGTAGGCTTTACTTTGAGAGGAATATCCTAAGAAGATTCCTTACTTTTGGCATCGAATTTTCCAAGTTGATCCTTTCCATTGTTGAGAACATAGCATTTTCACCCAAATGTTCTTAAGTGAGTCATTTTGGGCTTCCTTTCATTCAGCAACTCATATGGAGTTTTGTTTAAGAGAGACCTGATCATGTACCTATTCACCAAGTAGTAGGCAGTGTTAATAACTTCAGCCCAGAAGTTCTTCGCTATCCCACTATCGATTGGCATTGTCTTTGCCATTTCTTCAAGAGTTCTATTCTTCCTTTCCACAACTCTATTTTACTGGGGAGTTCTGGGGCGGAGAATTTATGGGTAATGCCCTTCTCATTGGAAAAATCATCAAGCTTTGCATTGTAAAATTTTGTCCCATGATCTGATCTTATGCAGTATACTTTTGAATCCATATTCACTTGAATTTTCTTCACAAATTGTTGGCCCAAGTAAAGGTTAGTTTTGAAGACTGACAAAGGAACTCATGATGAACCAGGTCCATCCCTCAGGTGCACAAAAACGGGCAGATTTGAGCATGTGGGTTGCACGTGATGGAGATAAGCTTAACTTGGTATTTTTAATATCTCCTGATCGAAAAGGTTGCATAATTGATAAGGAGAATGACTCCTTAATCAAAGAGAACACCATTCAAGATAGGGAAGGATTTAAAAGTTGAAATAAACTAGAACTCTTCCACCAAGGAAGAGTTGTATCAGAACTCTAGTTATTTCTTCATCTACTAACTCTATAAATTGTAGGATGCTCTCACATTAAAGTGTTGCATAAAAACGTAGAAGTTAAACGTGAATTGGGAGCAAAATAGCAAGGCTTTTTGCAAGCAATTCGTGTGTGATTCAAGTGTGCAAACCTGAAGCTACATGAACAAGATTGAAGAACCAGTTCCATAAAGAGTTTTATGTGTCTTTCTTTATTTCTAGTTCAATTGTAGTAGGTGTTTCATATTGTACCTTTCAGCTTTATCTAGAAGTAATTGTAATAGGTACTTTGAGTATATAAGTTAGAGTTAACTTGAAGTTGTCGCAGCAGTTAGAGGTTGGTTGACACAACGGGATTAGAGGTAATCCTGAGGTTTACAAAGAGTTTTGTAAATGCAGTTTTGGCTCAGTGATTTTAGTGGAAGTTTGGGAAATCCTACTAAGTAGTAGGTCGTGGTTTTTTCACTTTTTGAGCTAGGTGTTTTCCACGTAAAAATCTCTGTGTTCTTTATTATGTACTTTTAATTCCGCAAACAGTAGTAGTAAGTAGATCTACAAGAATCTGGTTCTTCAATCTTGTTCATGTAGCTTNTCAATTGGTATTAGAGTAGGTTATCCTCGAAGAGGATAACACCTTAGAAACAGATCAAGATGAGTGCACCACCTAAAAACTGGGAAGGGCAATCCACTGATAGGCCTCCACTCTTTAATGGCTACTACTACTCTTAGTGGAAAAACAGGATGGAGATCACATCATAGGAGAAGACTATGAACTCTAGGACATAGTCACTGATGGTCCTCTAGCAACTACAAAGAAGAATGCTGAAGGAGTGGATATGCCAAAGACAAGAGCTGACTGCACTACTGAGGACTTTAGGAAGTGGGAAAAGAATGCAAAGGCCAAGAAATGGCGTGTGTGTGGACTTGTCCAGACGAGTACAGTAGAATTCAAAGCAGTACCACTGCTAAGGAAATCTAGGACACTTTGCAAGTGGCTCATGAAGGAACACCTCAAGTGAAGAGGTCCAGAGGAACATTGTTGTATTCTCAATATGAGAATTTCACCATGAAGGAAGGGGAAACCATCCAAGAGATGTATACAAGGTTCACCACACTAACAATGAATTTAAGTCTCTTGGAAGGGTTATTCTTGAAGAAGACAAAGTTGAGAAGATTTTGATAAGGGTACTGCCAATCTCTTGGGAAAGCAAAATCACAGCTATTCAGGAATGAAAGAACATTTCCACTCTTAAATTGGATGAGCTAATTGGAAATCTCACTGCCTATGAACTTAGAAGGCAAACCATGAAGATGGATGCACCCAAGAAGGAAAGGAGCATGGGATTCAGAATCACTGAAGGTGCTAATCTACAGGAGGATGAAATGACCATGATCACAAAGGATTTCAAGAAGTACCTAATGAGAGAAAATGGTCCTTCAAGAAGTGGAAGCTACAATAAACCAATGGTTCTTGAAAAACAAACCAATGAGGGGTGTTACAAGTGTGGGAAGATTGATCACCACATCAAAAACTGCCCTCAATGGGAAATTGAATGGAAAAAGGAAAGAGCTGAACGAAGGAACAAGAAGAAGGAACAGGTTCATCACAAGAAGAACAAAGGATCAACAAAGGCTATGGTTGCCGCTTGGGGTGAAAGCTCAGATGATGACTTAGAAGATGAAGATAGAGATGAACAAGCACTTATGGAAATTGGTAAATGCAATGAGGAATCTGAGGTAAGTATAATTCATCTCAAAGACAAGATTAAATTTTTGTCTAAAGAAAGTATCTCTGAATTACTTCTAGATTTCATTGATGAATTTGAGGTTATAAACAATGAAAAGGAACAGCTTTCTAAGGAGTGTGTGATTCTAAAAGCTAAGTGAAAAAACCTGGAACTTAGGGCTAGTGAAAGTGATAGTAAAAATACTGAGTTGAAAAACCAGGTTCATGAACTTGACACCACAGTCCTAGAGCTTAAATCTGAAAATCTAAAATTGAAATTAGGAACTGGTAAAAAGAAATCTGATCACACACAACTTACTTTAGAAGAAAATATAGGAAAAATGAAGTATGAGTTGTACAAAAGAGATGATCAGATAAGAGTCCTTAAGGAGGATCTAAACAAGGTTAAGCACGATCTAGATAGAACCTGCAAATGGAATAGATCCTCTGATGCACTTTCATGGCTACATGCACACCATAATAGCAATAAGAGAGGACTTGGATACGAGACCCCTGCACCTAAGTGGGATCCCAAAAGCAAGTACCTCACACTTCTTAAGAACAAAATTTGCACACACTGTGGTAAAACTGGTCACTATAAATTTGAAGTATTATAAAAGAAAAAGGCTAGTAAAAAGAATAAAGAATTTGTTCAAGGGAAAAATAGGCTGCCAGGTTAGGCTAAAAAGAATCTGATTCACCCTTTTGCCTAGAGAAAGGGGCCCAAACTAGTTTGGGTTCCTAAGACTAACCCCTGATTTCCTTTTATGGGTCTTAGTGAAAGGGAGCAGCCAAATATGGTACATGGATAGTGGCTGCTCAAAGCATATGACAGGAAGCAAGAACCTGTTCTTTTCACTTGAGGACCTCAAAGGAGGTAATATCTCCTTTGAAAATGGGAAGAAAGGTGAGATCATTGGGGTTGGAAAGGTAGGTAAGACTGATTCTCACTCTATTGAGAATATCTACTTGATAGATCACTTAAAGTACAGTCTTATCAGTGTATCACAATTATGTGATAAAGGTAACTTGGTAGCATTCACCACTACCAAATATTTTGTGATTAATCTTACCATTGACAAGATTATTTTACAGGGAAAAGGAGTTAACAATATTTACATTGTAGATTTGTCTACTCTCTCAGAAAATGAACTAACTTGCTTAAGTGTCTTGGACAATGATCCCCTCATTTGGCACAAGAGACTTGGACATGAAAGTCTAAGTCAACTCAACAAATTAGTCTCCAAGGACCTGGTGATAGGGTTGCCTAACATCAAGTTCAAGGAAGACAAAGTTTGTGAGGCTTGTGCAAGAGGGAAGCAGGTAAGATCCTCTTTTAAATGGAAGAAAGTGGTAAGTACCACCAGAACGATGGAACTGGTCCATATGGATCTTTGTGGTCCAATGAGAACATTAAGTAGAGGTGGTAAAAGATATGTGATGGTGCTTATTGATAATTACTCTAGGTTTACTTGGACATTGTTTTTAACATCTAAAGATGAAGCATTTGACATGTTTACTTCTTTTGTTAGAAAAACTTAGAAACAGCTAGGTAATCAATTTGCATCAATTAGATCTGATCATGGAACTAAATTTGAAAATGCTATGTTTGCTAAACTTTTGCATGCTACATCATAAATAGTTTCATGACTAGACCTCTTATTAAGAAGATTCCCAATGAGTCACTTAAAGGGAGAAAGCTAAATATATCCCATCTTAGGGCATTCATATGCAAGTGCTTTGTGCACAATAATGGCAAAGACTCCCTAGGTAAGTATGATTCCAGAAATGATGAGGGAGTATTCTTGGGATATTCTTCACATGGTAAAGTTTATAAGATATACAGTAAAAGAACTATGTGTGTAGAAAAAATGTATATTTTATTTAAAACTAACATTCTTTCTAATGAGTTGGAACATGGAGATGAAGCAATTGGGTTGGTAAGAAATTTAAATGATATCGCAACCCAAACTGAAGTTGTAACAGAAGAAGGAATATGTGATGGAACAGGTTCTTCTACCCAAGGCAACATGATATGGGGAACTGACTAGAGAGGAACTGATCCTCAAACCTCGAGGGAACTTGTCCATGAACCTATTCCTCAGTAACAAAACCAAGAAGGAACATCCAAAGAAATTGACACTCCTATTGCAACATCCATGAAATTGGATATAGATGAACCTGGTTCATCTGTTGATTAGAAGTTGTAAAGGGGAATGGTTGCCTCTCTTTTATAACTCACTACTAGCAGACTTGACATTGTGTGTTGTGTAGGTCTTTATGATCGATTTCAGGTTTCCTTATGGATAGGAAGAGCACCTCAGGTATGGCACACTTCCTTGGTTCATGTCTTGTGTCATGAGCTACCAAAAAGGCAGAATTCAATGGCCTTATCTCCTGCTGAAGCTGAGTATGTTGCTGCTACTTCATGGTGTGCTCAATTGTTGTGGATCAAACAACAATTATTGAACTTTGGAATTGAAGTGGTTGCGTACCTATTTTTTTGTGATAACACAATGCTATTAGTATGATAAATAAACCAGTTCATCATAATAGAACTAAGCACATAGATGTTAGGCACTATTTTTTTTAGGGACAACTATGAGAAAGGCTTGATCACTGTGGAATTTTGTGCTACTGACAAGCAAATTGCTGACATCTTCACAAAAGCCTTAAGTAGAGATCACTTTGAGAGGAATAGGTTGGAATTAGGGATGATTAAGATCACCTAAAAGGACCAGTTCAAGGTTAAACGAAAAAAAAATAAAAAAAAAAGTTGGTTAGAAAGTCTATAAATTGTGTATAATTAGATTAATTCTTACTCAGTCTCATACTTTCCATAGTATACTCTTGTGCCATGTGTTAAAATGACTCATTAATCTCTAATGATATTTTCTCTATTTTGGCAAATTTAGACTCACACAAGAGAATTATCAGTGAAGAACCTTGGTCATCAAGGTAACATGGTATGTTTTCTACATCTGAATAATTTGAAATAACTATATTTGGATCATGAGCAGAGAGTCCTACCAAATATCAAACTCCTTTTAGACTTATCCATTACAAGTGAACCAGTCCCATTCAAAGAGTCCCAAACAAACGGAAGTATCTAGATTATAGGGATACACTCAAACGTCCTTTCAAAATTGAATTTTAGTTTGATTAAACTTTTAAGAGTCTGAAAAGTTGTAGTCACCCCATCAATTATTCCATGTATATTGATCAGCTTTAGTGTATTTCTTACCTCGACTCTCTCAAGACGTCAAAAACTCTCATTCTTCTTTTATCTTCGAGACACAATCTAATTCTATTCTTCTCCATACCCTAGCCTAGATATGTCAAACACCTCTGAAAATCCTTCACTACCACCACCACAGGAAACCATTTCCACACCTTCTACCACTACTTCAACCATACAAATCTCTAAGAAAAGTATAGTAAAGATGGTGGCTCGTAAGATTTTCGCTGAAGGAGAGGAAATCAAGAAAATATACAAGCAATTGAAAGAAGGTAGGGAATAAGAATCCTAGAAATCTTAAGATTCATTTAAGTCTGCTACTAAGGGGGAAGAAAGTAGGTCTTTCAAAACTGAACAGGTATCTTCTGATTCTAAAGTTTCTCTTGAGACAATTTCTAAAGTTTCTGCAAATTTGGAGAATAGATTTGTAGGATGTATAACAGGTATAGAGTCTACATAATCTGGAGAAGTTGGTGGTAAAAATGAAAAAAAAAAGCAAGGGCACTAGGAGTACTGTGAGGGGAAAGGGGACAAGAGTGTCTAATTCTTCACCCACTCATGTTGGTATAATAAAAGAAACTGGTGCAATGGTTGTTTGGGGAGAGGAATTTACTGAAATAGAAGAGAGTTTGAGCAAAACAGGGGGAAGTGGGTCTGACGAAGTTGTTGAGGGGTTGATTCAACTTGGAAAAAATATAGATGAACATGTTCCATCTGAATAGGAAACCCTCGCGGACCTACTGATAGTGTTACCAATGGCACCAAAAACTCATGCCATTCCCTATGGTTTCATTCTCACAACTGTGCTTGTATATTTCAAGGTACCTATGAAGAAGTGGGGTTAATACTCTGCTTGCTTGCGATTATGAAGTCAATGTCATTCTTAATGAACTAGTTCATCTAAAAAGACACCTATCAATAGCAAAGTCAGAGTCTTGGTACAGGAGAGTGAGGCAAAGGATATTGAGATAGCAAGGCTAAAGACACGATTGGTTGAGGTAGAATCTGAGAGAGATGTTCTCAGAACTGAACTTGCAAGGGAAAAGGAAAAGAATGTTAAAATTCTTCAAGACATGCTGAAACTTCTCCAAACAAATAACCCAGCCCCTACCTCTTCCAAGCCTTAAATTCTAGCCTAGTGTAGATCAACCAGTGACCTAGTTCGGGACGTTTTGTTTCTTTTGCTCATGTTTTCAATATTTTTATTTCTTCTTATGCTTTGTGGTAGAATCATATCAATCATCAATGAAGTTCACTATTTTTGCTCTAACTGTTTGTTTATATTTCTTTGATGGTTGAAATTCTTAGTTTGATCTATGATGATTAATCCATGTTTGCATTTGAAGTAGCCCCAGTGTCCATGAGTAAGCTTTAAAATCTGGTTATCTCACATTTTTTATGCAACTTTTCGATGATGCCAAAAGGGGGAAAAAGGTTGTGCTTTAAATAAGTGATGTTTACACTTTGAACAATGATGTTTATAACCTAATGTACCCGGTTCTTGATGATAAGTGATAAAAAGAAAAAATGTTTCTAACATTGTGTTGATGTTGAGCTGAGTTGACACAGGGCTAAGCTTATGAAAAGCACAGAGTTTTTCATCATAAAAAATGGGGAATTTGTTGGCCCAAGTAAAGGTTAGTTTTGAAGATTGACAAAGGAACTCATGATGAACCAGGTCCATCCAGTGGTCCATCCCTCAAATGCACAAAAACAGGCAGATTTGAGCATGTGGGTTGCACGTGATAGAGATAAGCTTAACTTGGTGTATTTAATATCTCCTGATCGAAAAGGTTGCATAATTGATAAGGATAAGGACTCCTTAATCAAAGAGAACACTATTCAAGATAGGGAAGGAGTTAGAGTTGAAATCAATTAGAACTTTTCCACTAAGGAAGAGTTGCATCAGAACTCTAGTTATTTATTCATCTACTAACTCTATAAATTACAGGATGTTCTCACATTAAAGTGTTACAAAAAAAAGCAGAAGTTAAACGTGAATTGGGAGCAAAATAGCAAGGCTTTTTGCAAGCAATTCGTGTGTGATTCAAGTGTGCAAACCTGAAGCAACATGAACAAGATTGAAGAACCAGCTCCATAAAGAGTTTTATGTGTCTTTCTTTATTTCTAGTTCAATTGTAGTAGGTGTTTCATACTGTACCTTTCAACTTTATCTAGAAGCAATTGTAATAGGTACTTTGAGTATTCAAGTTAGAGTTAACTTGAAGTTGTCGCAATAGTTAGAGGTTGGTTGCCACAACGGGATTAGAGGTAATCCTTAGGTTTACAAAGAGTTTTGTAAATGCAGTTTTGGCTCATTGATTTTAGTGAAAGTTTGGGAAAATCCTACTGAGTAGTCGGTCGTGGTTTTTTCACCTTTTGAGCCAGGTGTTTTCCACGTAAAAATCTATGTGTTCTTTATTATGTACTTTTAATTCTGCAAACAGTAGTAGTAAGTAGATCTAGAAGAACCTGGTTCTTCTAGTGCGAAAATTGGGTACTACACAAATCACCTCCCCCCCCCCCGGTGTGGTATTGACATTTAGAACATCACAAATGCTACAAAAACTTCAAAAGTTTCATCTTTTGTTCTGAGGAACAATGTCCAAGTGAATCTGAAATAATCATCCACTATCACAAAAATATCTCTCTTTCCTCCCCTGTTTTGCACTCTCATAGGCTCACATAGATCCATGTGAAGGAGATTAGGTGGTTTTGAGGTCCTGACATCCTTCTTTAGCTTAAATGAAGATTTCACATGCTTCCCTCTGGCGCAAGCATCACAAACTTTGTGCTCCATGAACTTTGATTTGGGCAGACTACGAACCAGGTCCTTCTGAACTAGCTTATTCAGTAGAGAAAAGATTGCATGCCCTAGTCTTTTGTGCCACAGTTCAGCATCATCATCAATAGCTTTCAAGCAACTCAGATCACCATTTTGTAGGGATTCAAAATCAGCAACGTAGATGTTCTTGTATCTTTTGGCCACCAATGCCACTTCACTCGTTACTAGATTAGTAACTGTGCATATTTTTGACAAGAACTCCACCTTGTTTCCTTTATCATATATTTGAGAAACACTCAATAGATTGTACTTGAGGCCATTAACGTAGTACACATTCTCAATTGAGTGAGTGAGTGATTTCCCAATTTTTTCAACTCCAAGAATGTACCCTTTTTCCCATTGCAAAAGGATACACTCCCTCCTTGCAGGGCTTTTAGTGAAATAAAGTCCATAGTGTTCCCAGTCATGTGCTTTGAACATCCACTATCCATGAACCATTGTTGACTTCTTCCTTTCATTGTTCCCTGCACAAGGAAATCAAGAGCTAGTTTTAGTAACCCAAGCAAGTTTGGGTCCCTTGTAGTAGGCAAGAGGATGAATAAGAGCTATTTAAGTCCATGCAGGTAACATGCATTTTTTATGGGTGGCACCTGGTCCCTTTTCAGTAGTTACCTTTTCAGCAAGAGACTGGACCCTGGCTTGACAATTTTATTTGAAATGCCCACTGTTCCCACAGCGGGTACATAGCCAATTATCTAGTATAGTAACATACTTGCCATTGGGGTTTGTAAGGAGTTTTCTCCCTTTGAAACCCTATTCCCTGTCTGTTTCCACTATTATTCACATACATGGCAGTAATAGCATATGAGGACTAGGTCCACTTAAGGGACTTCTCAAGATCACTTTTTTAGTTCTTCTTGGAGCTGCCTATTTTTCTCAAGTTAAGCACACAAACTAGTTCTCACAACATTTAACTCGTTTTCAAGCTTAATGTGTGCCTCACTAGCTACCTCTTTCCCTTTATTAGAATTTCCAGGCCTACACTCAGCTCCATGTTCCTCTATAGTTTTCCTCAAGTCTATAATAACTATCGAGAGCTCATCTCTCTCCTGCTCAACAACAGTCACTTTCTCCACTAAGGCATCCTTTCTTTACTTAAGTTCTCAATGGTTTGTTTCAAGTCAACTACTACTACCTGTTGATACCCAAATTTTTCCCTATAATATTTTTTCAAAATGCATATATACCTCCAAAACTATGCATTAACATCAATTAATATTTTTCCATAATTTCTGCATTTTTAAGGGGTTTAATTAATTTATGCCAATATTTTTATTTATATAAACAATTACTATTGCATCACAAAGGGTTTTATAATAATTTTGTGGCTTAATTTTATCATTTGTATTTGTACTAAGTTTTAATTATTTCACAAATAGACACATTGCATTTTTGGGTTATAATTGTAATAACTTTGTAATTATAGCCCATGTATGTATTATTAAATTATTTTACCAGAAAATAGCTTTTTGTATTTTTAAAATACTAAGTAATTGTTTTAAAACATTTCTAACTTTTCAGTGTTTAAACTAATTGTTCTTCACTCTCTTGATTGATTCTCGTGTCTATGCTTAAACCCCCAAATGTTTCTGTTTGTCACACTGCTTTCTTCAAATTTTTCTCGTTATTATGTTTATTTCTGTGAACCAATCATATTGACTGATTCTATTTAGGGATTTGAACAATCTTTCTCGTTAAAATCAGTACTCTTTGGGATTTTTACACTATTAATTGCTATTAGGGATTTGAACAATCTTTCTTGTTAAATTCAGTATTCTTTGATATTTTTACTGATTGATTACTATTAGGGATTCGAATAATTGTCCCATTAAATCATTATTTGCTGGGATTTTTACTTGTTCCCATATTTGTGACCTTGATTAATTATACTTGCCTTAATTAATTATCAGTACGATTTAGGGTATGAATGACTCCCAGTACGGTATGGTATTGATTTCTTACCTTAATTAAACCCCATCTCTGACCGTTAACTGACTCTCCCCAATAAGGGGTCTTTTCCAGATTTCTCTATTAGAATTGATTCTATAATTGGCTAATTGATTCTAATTGATTGAACTGTGATTTTCTTTACCTTATTTGTTTTACTCCCTAAATGATATATATACACTCTCACTATGCCTCTTCAAAACACGAATACAGTTCACCAAAAACTCACACATACTTTGCTCTCATCTCTCTGCTACTTGTGCTCATTACTTGTCTAACCGGTGGAAAGCCAAGGCTAGACTACTGAATTCTGCATACCTTTCATCTCTTATTTGCTTCCCTTAACTGGTATGTTTCTATCTCTAATGTTATTATAAAGTTGAACCTATATGATTCTCTGTTTCTCTATTCCTGTTAATGTCCATGTCTCTTCTGCACTAGTCTAATTGCCTATATACGTAATTCTATATTCTTTCCTATTTACTGCTTTGATCAACGTGCTTAAGTTTTACTCTTTCTTGTTCCTTGTTTTAATCAGCATGTCACTTCCGCTTGAGTATCTAATATTGCCTTAAAACATCTTGTTTACTTTGGGTCTAAGACTCGTGTCTTCCCTGTCCTGTAACTCCAACTAGTATGGCTACTTTGTGTAATTGAATTAGTTTTTTCCTTGTCCCTTTCTGTATTACTCAACATGACTACCTCTGTATCTAGGCCTATGTCTCACTGTTAACCTGATATGTTTATTGCAGTGCTTAAATCCTGTGCTTTCTTGTCTCTTGCATTAAATTTGTATGCTTACCCTATCACTAAGTATGACTGTTAGACTTGAGTGATTCCTATTTAGACCCTAAATCAGTATGTCCTAGTGAATTGTTATCTATCCATGCCTACTTTACGTCCATGTTAACTAGCATGTCTGCCTTCTCCCTGTTTCTATGTGCTCTTGATTCAGGATTCTGTTCTCCCAACCCCTACTCCCTCTCTGTGTTACTGTCTGTTCTCAACATGATGTATGCCCACCGAGGCTTAACTAATAAACTAAATTAAAGCTGGGTAATGTGAATCTTGGGTTGAAACTTGGTGACTTTGTTCTGTGTGTTTTGGTTGGCTCAACCTTTTCTTAGAATGTTTCTAAACTATTTTTACTCCTAAAGTTTTAACCTCTAAACTATTTTCACTTCTAAATGTTTTCACTTTCAAACTATTCTCCCTCTTGAACTGTTTTACTTTCATACTGTCTTCCTAAAGTTATTCCTACTCTATCAAGTACTCTCATGCCTACTCTTAGAATACTTAGGATTCTACCCCTCCAATGTGTGTACTGCCTAGGAATCCTTGAAATTCCTCCGAACTCAGGCACACTGGGGCTGGCCCTTCCACACTGCACAAAAACTACTTCTCTTTAAAAGGATTTTGATGCGAGCATTGCTCGGGGTCCCTGAGGCCCATAGGAACTTTGACACACCAGGATACCCTCTCTTGGACACTATGAGATATGGTACTTTGGACTTTTGAAGGACTAGGTTTTTTTCAGGTTTACTTTTTACCTATCCAGGCTCCCTGTAGTATAGTATTATTTATTTCTTTAATTCATTGTCACTACCCCAACCCCGATCGTGATGGTGCCCAACACACTGCTAGGCAAGCCCGACCATATATAACATTAACCCAAATTCTTACTCTGATTTTAGATAATTAACACAGGAAATTTTACTAAGTCATAACATTCAAGTTCTCATTTTATAATAAAGCCTGCGGAAGTTCAATTAAAATAACACAACATAGCCCAATAGAATCCGGTGTCGTGAACACGAACCTCTAATACAGAATATCCACCTAATACAAGCCTGTCTAGAAAAAATACGGGACAAAAGGATAGAAATAGAAGGGAGAGATCAAGGCTGCGAACGATGCAGCTACCTCGATGCTCTCGGATGATGCTGTGCTGCTAATCAAGTCCTCACTCAGCCTGTGGGGTACCTGGATCTGCACGAAAGGTGCAGGGAGTAATGTGAGTACTCCGACCCAGTGAATAATAAACATAAATAAAGGATGAGAGTAAGAAATCATGGAATAAAACAAAATAAGCTATAACTGCCAGTCCAGAACATTTAATCATGAAACAACACACCGATGAAATAAGGTACAGAAATACCATGTCAAGTGAAAACCAAATAAATATCAAATGCATGAATGCAATGCAACACATAGAATGGTACACTCTAGTACCCGCTGTGGCACGCATCCCGATCCATTTAACGTCAACGGCGCTCACTGGAGGTGTGTACAGACTCCAGAGGGGCTCCTACAGCCCAAGCACAAATAATCAAGCCATCTAGTGGCACCAACCAGGCTCTCGGCCTCAATATCAATATCAACAGTGATAATAATCCCTAAAGGATTCAAATAATCGGCACAAAGCCTAAATATGTCAATTTAATCCAAGTAGGATGATTTTCAAACAAGTCTCAATCGAAAACACTATATAAACATCACTCGGGACGGACCAAGTCACAATCCCCAACCACAAAAGACCCTGCACTCATCATAGAGCGCATGTCTCGCATCAATATAGCGTTACAATGTGAAATTCCGGGGTTTCAAACCCTCAGGATGCCATTTACATCTATTAATCACCTCAAGCCGGTCAAAAGTCTCTCGCTATGCCTTTTCCTCTCGAATCGACCTCCTCGCGCGTCGAATATGATCAAAACCACAAGGATTACGTTACAATAGGCTAAGGGAACACAACCCAATCGAAAAGACTCAAAAATTATGAAGTTGGCAAAAGTCGAGCCCCGATCCCACTTCTCAAAAAATTATAAAATTCACATCACCAGATTCCTCATCTCGCCACGAGTCTATAAATATCAAATTTACCAAAATCCGAGCTCAAATGCTCCCTCAAATCCCAATTTTTTATTTCAAAAGTCAAGCCCTAGTTCTTCCAGGTTTAATCAAATTTTCATGAATTTAAGGGTTGATTCTTCAATAAAATGATGTTTCTAGGCCATAGGACTCACCTCCAATCGATTTCCAGTCAAAACCCTCTTAAATGCTCGTCAAAAACTCTCAAGGTTACTCAACAATGGGAAAATATCCCAAGCTCGCGGATGAAAAATGTTATTTTAAAACCCTTCTGCCCAGGCCCTTTTCGCTTCTGCAGTCCCGCTTCTGCGGCCTGACCCCCATTTTTGCGGAGCCTCACTTAAAGTCCAAAAATCGCTTCTGCGGTAACCCTTCCGCATCTGCGGACCCGCCTATGTGGATACCCTTCCGCTTCTGCAGAAATGCTCGACCTTAAGCCATTTTGCACCTGTGACATTTGCCTCCGCATCTGCGGTTCCTTTTCCGCAGATGCGGAAATACCCGATGCTGCCAAAACCTGCAATTTCTAAACTTCAAATTTCATTCTGATAGCCATCCGAAATCACCCCGAGGCCCTCGAGACCTCGACCAAAAGTGCCAACCATCCTAAAACATCATTCAAACTTGTTCCAATCATCAAAACACCACAAACAATACCAAAATCATCAAATTGCATCGGATTCAAGCCTAAGTTTCTTAAAAACTTCCGAAATGCGCATTTGATCTAAAACCCGACCAAAACACCTCCAAATGATCTAAAATTTTGCACACACATCCAAAATTCCTAACGAATCTACTACAACTCTTGGAATTCCATTCCGACCCCCGGATCGAAATCTCACCTACTAACACGAATTCGCCAAGATACTAACTTCACCAATTCAAGCCCAATTCTACACCGGACCTCCAAAATCAATTCCGATCGCACTCCTAAGTCCCAAATCATCCCCCGAAGCTAACCGAATCACCAAAAATCACATCCGAGCCCTCTAACTCAATAGTCAACATCCGGTTGCTTTTTCCAAAACAAGCCTTCCTTATAGAGACTAAGTGTCTCATTTCCATCTAAAACCAATCCAATTCGACTCGATCACCTCAAATACCGATAATAAGCATAGAAAAACATAAGATAGGGGAAATGGGGTGGTAATTCATATGACGATGGGCCGGGTCGTCAAATCCTCCCCAACTAAAACAAACGCTCGTCCTCGAGCGGGTCAAGAAACATACCTGGAGCCTCAAACAAGTAAGGATATCTGTTCCGCATCTCCTGCTCGGTCTCCCAAGTAGCCTTCTCCACGGGCTGACCTCTCCACTGCACCTTCACCGAAACTATATCCTTTTATCTCAATTTCCAAACCTGGCGACCCAAAATAGCCACTAGCTCCACATCATAGGTCAAATCATCATCCAACTGAACTGTGGTGAAGTCCAACACATGAGACGGGTCTCCAACATACTTCCGGAGCATAGATACATGAAATATTGGATGAACCCCCGACAAGCTGGGTGGCAAGGTAAGCATATAGTCCACCTCCTCAATCCTCCTAAGTACCTCAAAAGGCCCAATGAACTGCGGACTCAACTTCCCTTTCTCTCCAAACCTCATAACGCCCTTCATGGGCGAAACCTTCAACAAGACCTTCTCGCCCACCATATAAGATACATCTCGAACCTTCCGGTCTGCATAACTTTTCTGATACGACTGAGCTGTACGAAGTCTCTCCTGGATCACTTTCACCTTCTCTAAGGCATCCTGGACCAACTCGGTCCCCAATAGTCTAGCCTCGCCAGGCTCAACCCAACCAACCGAAGATCTACATCGTCTCCCATATAAGGTCTCATACGGTGCCATCTGAATGCTAGATTGATAGCTGTTGTTGTAGGCAAACTCTGCAAGTGGCAAGAACTCATCCAAAGAACCTTCGAAATCAATAACGCAGGCACGCAACATATCCTCCAATATCTGAATAGTACGCTCGGACTGCCCGTCCGTCTGAGGATGAAATGATGTGCTCAGCTCCACCTGTGTACCCAACTCTCGCTGAAAGGTCCTACAAAACTAGGAAGTGAACTGAGTACCCCTATCTAAGATAATAGAAACTGGGACCCCATGCAACCGAACAATCTCCCGATGAAAATCCCTGCCAGCCGCTCCGAAGAATAGGTAGTACACACCAGAATGAAGTGCACGGACTTGGTCAGCCGATCCACAATCACCCAAATTGAATTAAACTTCTTCGAGGTCCGAGGGATACCACTCACAAAATCCATAGTAATCCTCGCCCACTTTCACTCTGGAATATCCATCCGTTGAAGTACACCACCCGGTCTCTAATGCTCATATTTCACCTACTAATAATTGAGATATCGAGCTACATAACCCACAATATCTTTCTTCATTCTCCTCAACCAGTAGTGATGCCTCAAATCCTGATACATCTTCGCGGCACCCGGATGAATGGAATACCGCGGGCTGTGGGCCTCCTTAAGAATCAACTCTCTAAGCCCATCTACATTGGGCATACAAATCCAACCCCGCATTCTCAATACACCATCATCGCCAAGGGTCACGTCTCTGGCATCACCATGCTGAACTCTGTCCTTGAGGACAAGCAAGTGCGGATCATCATACTGGCGCTCTCTGATACGATCATATAAGGAAGACCGAGAAACCATGCAAGCCAACACCCGATTAGGCTCTGAAATGTCTAATCTCACAAACCGATTGGCCAACGCCTGAACATCAACTACAAAAAGCCTCTCCCAAATTGGAATGTACGTCAAACTCCCCATACTGACTGCCTTTCGGCTCAAAGCATCGGCCACTACATTGGCCTTCCCCGGATGATACAGAATAGTAATGTCATAATCCTTTAGCAACTCAAGCCACCTCTGCTGCCTTAAATTAAGATCCTTCTACTTTAACAAATGTTGAAGGCTGCGATGATCGGTGAATACCTCACAAGATACGCCATATAAGTAGTGCCTCAAAATCTTCAAAGCATGAACTATAGCAGCCAACTCTAAGTCATGAACAAGGTAGTTCTTCTCATGGGGATTCAACTGACGAGAAGCATAAGCAATCACTCTACCCTCCTGGATTAATACACATCCAATCCTGACTCTCGAAGAATCACAATAGACAGTGTAAGAACCTAAAGCTGATGGCAAAACTAATACTGGAGCTGTGGTCAAAGTTGTCTTGAGCTTATGAAAGCTCTCCTCGCACTCGTCCGACCATACAAATGGAGCACCCTTCTGCGTCAACTTGGTCAAGGGCGAAGTAATAAATGAAAAACCCTGGACGAACCGGCAATAATAACCCGTCAAACTGAGGAAACTACGAATCTCTACGGCAGAGGACTGTCTAGGACAACTCTTAACCGCCTCAATCTTCTTTGGATCAACCTGAATACCATCGCTGGATACCACGTGCCCCAGGAAAGCCACAGAACCAAGCCAGAACTCACATTTTGAGAACTTTGCATAAAGCTTCTCCTCCCTCAATCTCTGTAATACAACTCGCAAATACTATGCGTGCTCCTCCTGGATACGCCAGTCACTAGGATATCATCAATGAAAACAATAACAAATGAATCCAGATACGGCCAAAATACACTGTTCATCAAATGCATGAACGTTGCTGGGGCGTTAGTCAGCCCAAAGGACATAACAAGAAACCCATAGTGCCCATGTCTAGTCCTAAAAGCAGTATTCATAATATCTGAATCCCTGATCTTCAACTTGTGATAGCCTGAACGGAGATCAATCTTGGAGAATACCCTTGCCCCCTGAAGCTGGTCAAATAAATCATCAATACGAGGCAGGGGATAGTTGTTCTTCACTATTACTTTGTTCAATTCCCTGTAGTCAATGGACATTCTCATTGTGCCTTCTTTCTTTTTTCACAAATAAAACTGGTTCACCCCACGGTGACACACTATGCCAAATGAACCCTTTTTCTAGGAGTTCCTGAAGTTGATCCTTTAATTCTTTCAACTCCACTAGTGCCATACGGTACGGAGAAATGGAAATGCGCTGAGTGCCCAGCAACAGGTCAATACCAAGATCAATATCCATGTCTGATGGCATGCACGGCAGGTCTGCGCGAAACACATCAGGGAAATCCCTCACGACGGGAACAAAATCAAGGCTAGGAGTCTCAGCTCCAACATCTCTCACAAATGCCAAATATGAAAGGCAACCCTTCCCAACCATGCGCTGGGCCTTTAAGAAAGAAATAACTCTACTCGGAACATAGTCAATCACACCTCGCCACTTGATCCTCAGGATACCCGGCATAGCGAAAGTGACTGTCTTAGCATGACAGTCTAGAATAGCATGACACGGAGATAACCAGTCCATGCCCAGAATAACATTAAAGTCTACCATGATCAGTAGCAATAAATCAACTCGGGTCTCCAAATCCCCAATAGTCACAAGACAAGACCGATATACATGGTCCACAATAATAGTATCGCCCACCGGGGTAGATACATGCACAGGTAAAGCAAGACACCTTCGGGTCATACCCAAATGATGAGCAAAATATGAGAACACATAAGAATAGGTAGAATCGGGATCAAATAAGACAGAGGCATCCTTGTGGCAGACTGAGATAATACCTGTAATAATCGCATCCGATGCAATAGCATCTGACCTACCTGGAATAGCATAAAATTGAGCCTGGCCACCGCTGGATCGACCTCCACCCCTGGGGCGACCCCTGGCTGCCTGGCCTCCACTCCTAGCTAATTGGGCGGGTGCAGAAGAAGTTGGGGCAGAAGTCGAGGGCTGATCCCTCTACTGAGACTGGCCACCACGAAGTCGAGGACACTGCCTCCCCATATGACCAAACTCACCGCACTCGTAGAAACTACCAGGTGCTGGAGAAGGGGACTGAAGGTAACCCCTCACACCAGAATGACCAGAAGATGCACTCGGCGCAGAAGAACCCTGAGCTGAAGGGGCATAAAATGAGCTCTGAGCTGGGATGGCACTAAGTGAAGGCTGCCCCTGCTGGAACCCCTGATGACTACAGCCTGAAGATGCCCCACTATACTCTGGACGGGCCGATTGAGGAGGCCTGAAGGAACGGCCTCTGCCACGCTGGAACTGGCCCATAGATAGAGCACCACTGAAACTACCTGAACCTCGAGGCCTCTTGGCCTCCCTCTCCTCACGCTCCCTACGGCGAACCGTCTCAATATCACGAGCAATGTCAACTACCTCCTCGAACGAGGCACCCAATACCCTCTCTATAGTCATCAAAATACAGAGTGAATAGTTGAGGCCATCCACGAACCTCATAATCCTCTCTCGATCCGTCGGGATCATCCAAGTAGCATGACAGGCCAACTGTGAAAATCTCATCCCGTACTGGGTCACGGACATATCCCCCTAGGTCAACCACTCAAACTGACGACACAACTCCTCTCTGCGGTACTGCGGTACATACTTCTCCAGGAAGAGAGTGGAGAACTGCTGCCATGTAAGGGGCGCTGCACCTACAGGCCTACGCCTCTCAAAATCCTCCCACCAGGTAAATGCAGCCCCTGAGAACTTGAAGGTAGTAAAAGCCATACCACTCGACTCCAAAATCCCTGCGGTACGAAGCATATCAAGAAAACCCTGGGCATCCTCGCCTTTAGCACCACTAAATATCAGAGGCTGGAGCCTACCAAATCTCTCGAGATGACACTGCTCATCGTCGGGCATAGCTGGAACCACATAGTCGTGAACTGGGGAGACCGGCTGAGCTGGAGCTGCTCCTGGTGTATGCAATCCCTGCACAACTTTCTCAGGTGTACGAGCAACGAGGATCTGATTGCCTCCCCCGGCCTGTGAAGTAGCTATTGTAGTAGTGGCTGAAACTGCCTGAGCCAGGCCAGTGCAAACTGATAATATCTGAGCCAAGGCCTCTTGGAGACCCGGAATCACAATGGGCACTGCCGGTGCCTAAACAGGTGCTGCTGGAGCATCCACAGCTGGAGTCTGGTCCTGAATTGGGGCAGCTGGTGGATCAACATGTGTTGCACTCATTGCTCGGCCTCGATCACGGCCGCATCCACGACCTCTAGTGGCCTCAGTAGGTGGTACTGGTGGTTGTCCGCCACATTCGGTAGCGCGAGCCTCGCCATCTGCGAGAGGATAGAATACAGAAGTTTAGTTCTCGGATCAACAAAGTCGCACGACAAGAATTTCAAGAATATGAATTTTTTCCTAAAGGTTCTGCAGCTCTCGAGGATAAACACAAACGTCTCCGTACCGATCCGCGAGACTCTACTATACCAGCTCATGATTCTCGAGACCAAGTAACCTAGGCTCTAATACCAACTTGTTACGACCCCAACCCCGATCATGATGGCGCCCAACATACTGCTAGGCGAGCCCGAGCATATACAACATTAACCCAAATTCTTACTCAAATTTTAGATAATTAACACAGGAAATTTTACTAAGTCATCACATTCAAGTTCTCATTTTATAATAAAGCCTGCGGAAGTTCAATTAAAATAACACAACATAGCCCAATAGAATTTGGTGTCGCGAACACGAGCCACTAATACAGAATATCCACCTAATACAAGTCTGTCTAGGAAAAAGTACAGGACAAAAGGATAGAAATAGAAGGGAGAGATTAAGGCTGCGAACGATGCAGCTACCTCGATGCTCCCGGATGATGCTGTGCTGCTAATCAAGTCCTCACTCAGCCTGTGGGGTACCTGGATCTGCACGGAAGGTGCAGGGAGTAATGTGAGTACTCCGACCCAGTGAGTAATAAACATAAATAAAGGCTGAGAGTAAGAAATCATGGAATAAAACAAAATAAGCTATAACTGCCAGTCCGGAACATTTAATCATGAAACAACACACCGATGAAATAAGGTACATAAATACCATGTCAAGTAAAACCAAATAAATATCAAATGCATGAATGCAATGCAGCACATAGAATGGTACACTCTAATACCCGCTATGGCATGTAGCCCGATCCATTTAACGTCGACGGCGCTCACTGGAGGTGTGTATAGACTCCAGAGGGGCTCCTACAGCCCAAGCACAAATAATCAAGCCATCTAGTGGCACCAACCAGGCTTTCGGACTCAATATCAATATAATACCGCTGCGGTGCACAGTCCGATCCATGCTCAGTCCAGAAATTCAAATAAGCCTCTCGTGCAATATTAAAATAATAAGTTCTCAACTCAGAATGTCAATAAAATCGTGTTCAAGTTTTCAAACCTTAAAAAAATGGTTGAGCATTTCAAAACAGTATTTAAACTTAGGACTGAAATCAATTAACAAGTCAAATAATGTGAAAACAGTGATAGTAATCCCTGAAGGATTCAAATAATCGGCACAAAGCCCAAATATGACAATTTAATCGAAGTAGGATGATTTTCAAATAAGTCTCAATCGAAAACATTGTATAAATATCACTCGGGACGGACCAAGTCATAATCCCCAACCACAAATGACCCCGCACTCGTCATAGAGCGTGTGTCGCCTCAATATAGCGTTACAATGTTAAATTCCGGGGTTTCAAACCCTCAGGACGTCACTTACATCTATTACTCATCTCAAGCTTGCCAAAAGTCTAGCTCGCTATGCCTATTCCTCTCGAATCGACCTCCTCGCACGTCGAATCTTATCAAAACCACACGGAATACGTTACATTAGGCTAAGGGAACACAACCCAATCGAAAAGACTCGAAAATTATCAAAAATCACGAAGTTGGCAAAACTCGAGCCTCGGGCCCACTTCTCAAAAAATTATAAAATTTACATCACCAGATTCCTCATCTCGCCACGAGTCTATACATATCAAATTTACCAAAATCCGAGCTCAAATGCTCCCTCAAATCCCAAATTTTCATTTCAAAAGTCAAGCCCTAGTTCTTCCATTTTTAATCAAATTTTCATGAATTTAAGGGTTGATTCTTCAATAAAATAATGTTTCTAGGCCATAGGACTCACCTCCAATCGATTCCTAGTCAAAACCCTCTTAAATCCTCGTCAAAAACTCTTAAGGTTACTCAACAATGGTGGAAAATATCCCAAGCTTGCGGATGAAAAATGTTATTTTAAAACCCTTCTGCCCAGGCCCTTTTCGCTTCTGCAGTCCCGCTTCCGCTTATGCGAGACCGCTTCTACGGCCTGACCCCCGCTTATGAGGAGCCTCACTTAAAGTCCAAAAACCGCTTCTGCGGTAACCCTTCTGCATCTATGGACCCGCCTATGCGGATACCCTTCCGCTTCTGTGGAAATGCTCGACCTTAAGCCATTTAGCACCTGCAACATTTGCCTCCGCATCTGCGGTTTCTTTTCCGCAGATGCAGAAATACCTGATGCTGCCAAAACCTGCAATTTCTAAACTTCAAATTTCATTCCGATAGCCATCCAAAATCATCCCGAGGCCCTCGGGACCTCGACATAAAGTGCCAACCCATCCTAAAACATCATTCAAACTTGTTCCAATCATCAAAACACCACAAACAACACCAAAACCATCAAATTACATCGGATTCAAGCCTAAGTTTCTTAAAAACTTCCGAAATGCGCATTTGATCAAAAACCTGACCAAAACACCTCTGAATGATCTGAAATTTTGCACACACATCCAAAATCACCTAACAAAGCTACTGCAACTCTCGGAATTCCATTCCGACCCCCGGATCAAAATCTCACCTACCAACCGGAATTCGCCAAAATACTAACTTCGCCAATTCAAGCCTAATTCTACACCGGACCTCCAAAATCAATTCCGATCGCACTCATAAGTTCCAAATCATCCCCCGAAGCTAACCGAATCACCGAAAATTACATCCGAGCCCTCTAACCCAATAGTCAACATCCAGTTAACTTTTCCAAAATAAGCCTTCCTTAAATAGACTAAGTGTCTCATTTTCATCTAAAACCAATCTAATTCGACTCGATCACCTCAAATACCAATAATGAAGCATAGAGAAACATAAGATGGGGAAAACGGGGTGGTAACTCATGTGACGATGGGCCAGGTCGTCACATTCATTTATGGTCTATAATAATAATTCTTCTAAATAAATATTGGGGATGTTAATAAAAGTGAGGGATTTTTATATATTTTTCTGGGTAAATCGGGTAGAAATCATGCTCTTAGAATTGTTATGACTATTCACTTGCATTAGAAATCATGCTTTTAGGATTATGATGCTTGTCTACTTGCATTAGAAACCATGCTTATAGGTTGTTTTGTGCACCAGAGAATATGTTTATAGGTATATCATTTGTTTCTGAAACTTCTGCTTTCTAAAAGTTCTGCATAACCATGTCTATTTAGAAATCCTGTCATTAAGCTGCTGCTAATCCAGCTTATAATCACGTTCATTATCTTATGTGCATTAGAAACCACGCTTTAGGTTTTTATTGCATTCACATAAATACTATGCACGTATCGTATAAAATCAGTAACAACCATGTCTATAAGAATAGGTTTTAAAAAACAGACCTAACACCTAGATATCATGTTTATAAAGATAAATGCGTAAAAATCAATCATGTAATGTTCAATACTTAGACAACATGTTTGTAGGACATAACGAATAAAATCTGCCTGTTTTAAAATTGTTTGTTCGCCTTTTAAGACTCTGATTACGACTAGATATCATGGTATAGGACATCTCATATCCACACCTAGGCAAACATGTAGGATAATTAAAATCTTGCAAATTGTAAAATTGTGCTTTTGTTTAATTATTTGTGAATTTCCTAAATTCAGCAAGCCCGAAAACCAATAGGCAAACTGATTAGGTCTCTATTGCCTCATTTTAACACAATGTTGCATATATTCTGTTTGTTATCATGCTCTAAGATCCTTTGAAATATCTAAAATCTTGTTGTTTGAAACGTGTTATTGTCTGCTTGTGTGAGGAGGTAAAAGTGAGCCTTTAATTGTCCCTTTATGTGAATGTCCTATTTGTTTTTGCTTGTCGCTTATATTTTTTCCTTTTAAGCACTTTAGGAGAGTCTAGAACTGCGTTAACTAAAGGTCCTAAACACCTCCATGGCCATAAGGAAGGGACGGGTAATGCACGCATAGAGTACCTTTAATTAGAATCGCTTATATAACTACTAAGGGGAGGGCAATTGGGTAGTAAAAGATATGATGACCTGTGCGCTAATGCTATGTGTAGCACCCCAACTTGGGGCCGATTAGCAAGCATTGCACAGAAGTGATCCTATAGGCTAAAAAACCTAGGACCCCTTTTTATCCCTTGTTTTTTAAACAAAGTGTCTGTTTGTCTAAATTACTTTGTTTGATTAAGACTAATTCACCTAATTCGAGTTTGGCCGGGACCCACCGTTGTGGAACTCGAGGGATGACTGACACCTTCCCGTCAAGGTTATTTTGAGCCCTTACCCAATCTCTGGTAATGTAAACCGGTTTTATGAGTTATTTGCTTTAGGTGACGTAACGCACCTTAAATTGTTAGGTGACGACTCTTCAAATTCCATACCCAATTCCCAAAAGGAAATGAGTTGTTCCCAAGAAATGTAGAAACCAGGACTCCGCTAGGAAAAAGGGGGCGCGATAGCATGACGACCTAACGGTGCAGTCGACCAGATCATCTCTTTCGTGTTCTACACTAGTGATTTTCTCAGTTAGAACCTTCTTCTCATTTTCCAGATAATCTATAGTTTCCGGCAAATCAACCTTACAAACTATCAAGTCATCTATAATTTGCTCAGCTTCTCCTAATTCTATGGTCAAGGTGTCCTTATCGTCTGCAAGACTATGATATGTATCAATTAATATGTTGGCTAATGACATGAGTTTGCTAGGAGAGTAGGATTTCGGATTTCTCTGTACATCTTGAAGTTTAACTCATCACTGTCATCATCTTCATCATCGTCTGATTGAGTCATTAAAACAAATATTGAATCATATTCATTTCCTTCACTTTCAACTGCCATCATGGAATTATCATCTACATCAGTTTCTTTTTCAGACTACTTGGGGAATTTTCCCATGTTGCAAGAGCTTGTTTCACAATGTTGTCAACGGCATTCTTCCTTTTGAAGTGTTTGTTAGGAATTGGTTCCTTTTTGTTGCTTTATTAGGGTTTTACTTGAAGTGTTCTTGCTTCAGGAGACGACAATCTTTGATAAAGTGCCCTGGCTTTCCACATTTATAACAAAGGTCATATTTCCTTGGTCTGCTGGAACTGCCTCTCTTTGAAATCCATCCATTCCTTCTGACTATTTTTTGAAATCTTTTGGTTAGGTAGGCCATGTCACACTCTTCCTCACTTGAGTCATTGCCTTCAGCTTTGAGTACCAGGTTCTTTTCCTTTTTTGGTTCTCTTCTTTCACTGTCATTCTTCTTCTTTATTTCGTAAGTTTTAAGATTTCCAACTAGCCCATCTATAGTTAGCGCCTGCAGATCCTTTGCCTTGGTAATGGAATTCACTTTACTCTCCCACGAACTAGGTAGAACACTGAGAATTTTTCTCACAAGCTTGTTCCTAGGAATGATTTCACCGAGCGAGTCTAGCTTATTTGTGATGGAAGTGAATCTTGTGTGCATGTCTTGAATAGATTCACCGTCTTTCATCCTGAAGAGCTCATACTTAGTGGTGAGCATATCAATCTTAGATTGCTTTGCTTGAGTGGTTCCCTCATGTGTTTTTTGCAAAGATTCTCATATTTCCTTGGCGGATTGACAAGCTGAGATCCTGTTGTATTCATCATGTCCAATACCACACCAAAATTTTCTTGGCACGAAAATTTTTCTCCACAACTTTTTTATCTGTATCGTTGTATTCCTTTCTGTTCTTCGGCATCGTCACTGGAGGATCTACGACCTTCTTCATTGGGACATAAGGACCATCACATATAATATCCCAGAACTCACTATCTTCTGCCATAATAAAATCATGCATTCTTGTCTTCTACCACCCATAGTATTTCCCATTTAACCTGGGTGGTCTATGCGTAGATTGACCTTCTTCAAAATTTAGTGGAGCAACCATAAAGATCCTTCCTAGATGTTAACCTGATAGAAAGAACCCACTTTGGTACTAATTAATAGAATATATGAGTCCACCAAACTATATAATGACCAGGTCTTCTATAAGTTTCTACTGAAGATTCTACTGAAATAGTAAGTAAATAAGACACAGTGTTTTTACGTGGAAAAATCCCCGCTCAAGGGGATGAAAAACCATGACCTATACTGGTAGGATCCAACTTCAATATGAGCGACTTTAGATTACAACCTATGCAATCTAGGAATTAAAATCTTAATCCCTCACTAACTTGTAATACACCTATTACAAGCCATTTTGCAATACAACTATTACAAAGACTTCAACTCATAGCTAACTCTAGTCACGACACAAACACTAAGGGTTTATGGTTTTTACAAAGGGTTCCTAAGCAATGCTTCTAGATAAGCAAGTTAGGAATTACAATGAAGAACAATTACAATGTTACAACTCAACTAATGATAATAAAATGCTAGCTTTATGAACTGGTCCGTCGTAGTGTTAAACTTTGTTCTTGATGCACTTGAGAATTGAATGCTTGAATGTCAGATGCTTGAATGCAAGAGTTAATTCTCAAGTGTTCAAGTTATGTTTTTGTTGTGATTCTCTTTTTGCTTATACAACATAAATAACATCACTTGAATGATGTAATCATTTGGTAGGACAAATGAGAAGTAACTGTAGAACTGTGCTACACTGTTTCTCTGTACTGTGTAGGCAGTCAATTTCTAGTTATAGACAGTTGACTTCGTACTGCTTGTCAGGGAACACAAGATTATCAGGTCCCTTTGTTGATTCTCTATCTTCTGAAGTCATAGCAATTCTCATTAGCTGGAGTTCGTTGATTTGAGTTGTGTACCAAGTGTGTCAGGTTCCTTATTTGGTTATTTCACAGTAAGTTTGTTAGATAATCAAAACATAAAGCTAAGGAATTGTAAACCCATTAAAACAGCATCAATAAAAACAACATAACCCTTTCTTTAAGCACTCATTGCTCTCATCTTGTTCCTCTTATTACTGAGTCAACCATGAAAGTATAGGAGAGGATCGTTGAAGCGAGGGTGAGGATAACAATGTCTATATCTGACAACAAGTTTGTGTTCATACCGGGTCGTTCTACCACAGAAGCTATACACCTTGCTAGGAGGTTGGTGAACTATACAGAGAGAGAAAGAAGGATCTGCACATGGTGTTTATTGACCTAGAGAAAGCGTGTGACAAGGTTCCTAGAGAAGTTCTCTGGAGATGCTTGGAGACAATATATGTGCCGGTTCCCTATATTATGGCGATTAGGGTCATGTATGATAGGGCTAAGACTCGGGTTAGGATAGTAGGAGGCGACTCTGAGCATTTTCTAATTGAAATGGGGTTACACCAAGGCTCTACGCTCAGTCTGTTCTTATTCGCCCTTGTGATGGATGCATTAACAAACCATATTCAAGAGGAGGTGCCATGGTGCATGCTATTTGTCGATGACATAGTTCTGATTATGAGTCACGAGCTAGTGTTAACAAGAGACTAGAAGTTTGGAGACAAACTCTTAGCAGAACGAAGACAAAATACTTGGAGCATAAGTTCAGCACTAAGTGGGGGGAAGTGGGTGTGGATGTCAGGCTTGAATCACAGGTTAGCCCAAGTAGAGGCAGCTTCAAGTACATTGGGTCGGTTATCCATGGGGGAGGGGAGATCGATGAGGATGTCGCACACCGTATTGGGGTAGGATGGATGAAGTGGAGGTTAGCATCTGGAGTATTGAGTGACAAGAGAGTGCCAACGATACTCAAAGGTAAGTTCTATAAAATGGTGGTTAGACCGGCCATGATGTATTGGGCTGAGTGTTGGCCTATTAAGAACTCACATATCCAAAAGATGAAAGTAGCAGAAATGAGTATGTTGAGGTGGATGTGCGGGCACACTAGGTTGGACAAGATTAGAAATGATGATATTCGGGATAAGGTGCACATGGTTCCCATTGATGATAAGATGCGGGAAGCGAGGCTCAGATGGTTCGGACATGTATAGAGAAAAAGCCCAGATGCTCCAGTAAGGAGGTATGAACGATTGGTTGTGGAGGGCATGAGAAGAGGTAGAGGGCGATCTAAGAAGTATTGGGGAGAAGTGATCAGGCAGGATATGGCGAGGCTTTAGATTTCCAAGGACATGACACTTGATAGGAAGTTGTGGAGGTTGAGTATTACAGTTGTAGGCTAGGAGGTAGTTGAGTCTTGCATTACCTTGTATTGTTGTGAGCCTAGTCTAGTAAGTTTTTTGTCTGAAATAGCTAGGGGCATTGTCGTGTCTTACTATTTTCTCTTTTCGGTGCAGGACCTATTTACTAGCCATCATTTTTGTTTCGCATTTTTCCTTCTGCATTTTATGTCCCTATTTTTCCTATGATCTCTGTGGTGAAACTAATATTCTCTCCTTTTTGTTTTTCTTATTATCTTGAGTTGATGGTCTTCCGGAAACAACCTCTCTACTCCTTCGGGGTAGAGGTAAGGTCTGCGTATATACTACCTTTCCCAAACCCCACTTGTGAGATTTTACTGGGTTGTTGTTGTTGGTCCTCTTATTTCCACTCATAGTTCAATTAACATAGAAAAAAAAGAGGAAGATGATGAACAAAAAAGTTAAGAGTTAGAATTTTTTTCAATAATTTAGTTGTTTATTTGAAAGCCCTAATCTTTTAAGTATTAGTGGAAGAGTCTCCGCCCAAATGGAAATGCCGTTAGGTTGGGTAAAAGCGTAAATAAACTTAAATAAATACAAATGGACACATCCACAAACTCCAAGAACAGTGAAAGCACAAATTCAAAAAACGAAGCTTTATTTTATTTTTGAAAACAAATCCCCCCTACCCCCAATCACTTTTCCCTCTTCTCATCTCTCACTCCCAACGATCAAATGCGATTCACTGAACCCTAACGCACACAACTTCACTCTTTGCTCCTCCAAAACTCTCTCCAATGCAGGATTTCATCGGCTCCGTTCGCCGATCTCTGGTTTTCAAGCAGTCCGGAGACTTCGATACCGGCGCTGGCGGTGTCGGCAGCGGATTCGGAGGCTTCGTTGAGAAACTAGGTTCGAGCATTCGCAAATCGAGTATTGGAATCTTCTCGAAAGCTCATGTTCCTGCCCTTCCGTCTATTTCTAAAGCTGAGCTGCCCGCGAAGGCTCGGAAATATGATACTCCGCCAATCCGGTGGAGGAAAGGTGAAATGATCGGATGTGGTGCTTTTGGTAGGGTTTATATGGGGATGAATGTTGATTCAGGAGAGTTACTCGCTATAAAGGAGGTGATTTTTCGTTATTTTGCTATTTCAGTTGTTTAGTAATGTTGTTCATATTATAGTTTTCAAATTTTAAAGAGATTTGTGATTTTTGCTGTATTTTGATTATTTTTTGTTTGGTTTTCTTCAATTGCAGGTTTCGATTGCGATGAATGGTGCTTCGAGAGAGCGAGCACAAGTAAGTGGTTTTTATTTAGCTGATTGCTTCATTTATTCACCTAGTTTGATCAATTTTCTTAAAAGATAAATTGTTTTACCAGTGTATAGAGGATTCTTGACTTTAGTTAATTTGGGATTGAGTAGTAGTAGCAGCAGTTGTTTACTATGATCAATTTACCTCCTAAAGGACCAAAATGTGTTTAGTTCTATGCCAAGGTTCCTAGTTTTTTCTTTTCTTTTGTCTTTCAATTAGCTGAACTGTATTTGTAATTAACAGGCTCATGTTAGAGAGCTTGAGGAAGAAGTGAATCTATTGAAGAATCTCTCCCATCCCAATATAGTGGTGAGGGCAATTCTGTTGTATATTGAATATTATAAGGTTGTGGATAGAGTTCTTCTGACTGCTTTTTTTTTTTCCTCAGAGATATTTGGGAACTGCAAGAGAGGCAGGATCATTAAATATATTGTTGGAATTTGTTCCCGGTGGCTCAATCTCGTCACTTCTGGGAAAATTTGGATCCTTCCCTGAATCTGTAAGTGCTGTCAGCTTTAGGAAAACGTTAAGTACTGGTGTTTTTGTTTTTTCTCACTACAATTTCGAGAAACAATCTGTTGCCACTTCTACCTCTTCTTGTTTGTCGCAATGGACTTAATTTTCTGCAACTGCCAACTGAAATTTGCTTGTCAGCACAGACTGTGGCTTCCTAACCTTCTTAATCTCATTATGGGTGCTGAATCAGGTTATACGAATGTACACCAAGCAATTGTTATTAGGGTTGGAATACTTGCATAAGAATGGAATTATGCACAGAGATATTAAGGTAGCTTTTTTCTCCAACTATTCTCATGAGATTTAGCTCGTTTTCCTGCATGCTCTCTCCATAGCTCTTTTTATTTGGTGAAATATCTTTTTCATTTAGGGAGCAAACATACTTGTTGACAATAAAGGTTGCATTAAACTTGCTGATTTCGGTGCATCCAAGAAGGTTGTTGAATTGGTATGGACTTTTTTGGCATCTTTGTCTTATTATTTTGGTATCGTTGGTTGGAGTACTCTTTTATAGTTGACTCTTGACTGCTTCAGGCTACTATGACTGGTGCCAAGTCAATGAAGGGTACTCCATACTGGATGGCTCCCGAAGTCATTCTGCAGACTGGCCATAGCTTGTGAGTAGAGTTATTTCATATATAATCTCCAAGTTGTGGTGTGTGGACTGTTGAGAGGACCGTCTGTAATCTTGTACGTAGTTTTTTCAACTGGTTACTTGTACACCCACAGAGCAGTGCCCTCATGTGTCAATATATACATATGGTGGGAATTTCATCTAGTAGCTTCAGAGTAGAGAACCTAAGTAGGATTGAATTGGTACTCAGATGATTGGATTGTTGAACAATTTGATCCTCGCGAAAACTAATACAAACACATTCGGCCTATTTTTTCCTTAACTAGTTAGTATTAGTGAATTAAATCCAGTTTAATTTTGTCAAAATAATGTTGAGAAAAATTGTTCACTCCAAATAAATGTTGCAGAGACAACTTTGCAATTGATTTCTCATATAGCACATGAATTATCACCAGCAGAATATGTCAGTTAAATTCACCCGTTCTCCTCTGTTGTTAATAGCATCAATGTTTATTTTCCCAAATTGCAGTAGTAGGGAAATTTTGCAAAAAACAGATGGTAATGCATGACCCTCTTTACAACACTGGAAAGAAATATTGAGATCCTTCAACAAAATAATCATCTTTTGTGTCGTTAAGAAATTTTTACTTAACCTTGTAACTCAATTTGATAAAATTCAAGTTTACAGTACAAATTTAAATTTCTCCTTTAGTGCCCAAAGTGTCCTAGTGTCTGGAGAAGCACTTTGTCTCCTGAAACAATGCCTTTTATTCTGACTGGCTGTTTGTTCCCTTTCCTGCTCTGCACATCCCTACATTTTTTCAATTCTGACACCACATTAATTGCGTTCTACTAAACATGATAGCTCTGCTGACATATGGAGTGTCGGATGCACTATTATCGAAATGGCTACTGGAAAACCTCCTTGGAGCCAGCAGTATCAGGAGGTAGGCATGGGTTTCAATTAACTTTTATTAGTTACATCGTGACTTGACATGAAAATTTCAATATTATTGTTACCTTCGTGCCTGACACATTACTATTTCAGGTTGCTGCTCTCTTCCATATAGGGACAACCAAATCCCATCCTCCCATCCCAGAGCATCTTTCTGCTGAAGCAAAGGACTTCCTATTAAAATGTTTGCAGAAGTATGTCTGAATTTTCTGCTTGACTTCCCCCTACTGCCACCTTATCAGTAATTCCCTATCTAAACTTTATGCGTTCCCTTTCTTGGGGAAATTCCTAGGGAATTCGACATAAAGCTGGATTATTTCCCATGGCAGCATATGCAAAGAGATGCTCAAGTTATTAATTATTACCTGTCTTCCTTCGTGTCCTTATTCTTGCTTTTTGACTTGATGTTCTGGCAGGGAACCGCACCTTAGGCATTCTGCATCAAATTTGCTTCAGGTATTCATGAAATTGGTCCTTCAATTCTGAATTTTTGTCGGATTGACATTTTCTGTGGTTTGTGGGGTGACTGAGGCTTAATATATTACTAGCATGTATAAAAGTGACTTGTGGAAAGCCTACTGGTTAGCAACAGTACAAAACATAAAAAAGCTCGTCATTGATGGAACCTTTGTCTTTGGTAATTGTGTGCAGCATCCATTTGTTACAGGTGAACATCAGGAAGCTCGCCCTTTTCTTTGCTCATCCTTTATGGTTAGAGATTGTATAAACTTTTCCATCATTCTGTAATCCTCTTCATACCTTTGTTAAAACAAAGTTTAATACGACAATCAACAGGGAAACCCCGAAAACATGGCGGCACAAAGGATGGATGTTAGGACCTCGTAAGCATTTATTTTTCCTATGTTTGGATATCTGAAGGTTATTTCATCACTCACTATCTTAATAAAAGCTAAGGATCTTATGATGCTGCAGAATCATTCCTGATATGAGAGCTTCTTGCAATGGTTTGAAAGATGTTTGTGGTGTTAGCACTGTGAGGTGCTCCACTGTATATCCCGAGAATTCCTTAGGGAAAGAGTCACTCTGGAAACTAGGAAACTCTGATGATGACATGTGCCAGATGGATAATGATGATTTTATGTTTGGTGCATCTGTGAAATGCAGTTCAGATTTGCATTCTCCTGCTAATTATAAGGTGCAGTTTCCTTGTCATTATGTATAGAATTTGTTATTATGAATGAGAAAATAAAATGTGCATCTTCTTTTGTTTTTGAATGTAGAGTTTTAACCCTATGTGTGAACCTGATAATGATTGGCCATGCAAATTTGATGAAAGTCCCGAGTTGACGAAAAGTCAAGCAAACCTGCATTATGGTCAAGCAACTATTAAGCCCACTAATAGTCCCATCATGTCGTACAAGGAGGATCTTGCTTTCACATGTCCAAGTGGGCAATCTGCAGCCGAGGATGATGATGAATTGACAGAGTCTAAAATTAGGGCATTCCTTGATGAAAAGGTAGCTATTCACCAGTGTGTGAAATTTTCATACGGTATCACCAACCATATGTTATCACAGACTTGATTTTTTTTTTATAAGATAAAGTAAATCACAACTTGAACATGCTCCTCGTTAAAGTCTTATATCTGATCATTATATGTTATTTTCTTACAGTGCAACCAACCATAATGTTATCTCAGTTAAATTTCTAAACTTGTGAGGCCCCTTAGTGGAATTCCAGTCTTATCTCTATTTATTGGTAAACTGATGTAGGCAATGGACTTGAAGAAGCTGCAAACACCACTATATGAAGGATTCTACAATTCCTTGAATGTTTCCAGCACACCGAGTCCTGTTGGCATTGGGAACAAGGAAAATGTTCCAAGTAACATAAACTTACCACCAAAAAGCAGGTCACCAAAACGTATGCTTAGCAGAAGGCTCTCTACTGCCATTGAAGGTGCTTGTGCTCCCAGCCCAGTGACTCATTCCAAGCGAATATCAAATATTGGTGGCCTAAATGGTGAAGCTATTCAGGAAGCTCAGTTGCCGAGACATAATGAATGGAAAGATCTTCTTGGTTCTCAACGTGAAGCTGTTAATTCAAGGTAAATCATGCATCTGTGCTATTCTTCCTTCTTGACAAAATTCAGTTTCTTCGTGTATTAAGACTGAATTATCTGCTATTTCTGCAAGCTTCTCTGAGAGGCAAAGAAGGTGGAAAGAAGAGCTTGATGAAGAGTTGCAAAGGAAACGAGGCAAGTTGGACCCTTTGTTTCTTGGTTAAGATTTATAACTAAATTGATTTTGACGAGTATTGCTTGAGGATTTTTTCTTAATACGGACAGGCAGTCCATATATGTTGAAGCTTCCCCCATTCAGCTGATTTTTGACTTCTTTTAGCTTTATTGTTCCATGCCTTAAAGTGTAGAATATATTATTGACTATAGTAGAATTTAAGAGAATAAAGTCTGAATAAAACATCAAATTAGAGTAAAACAGTGTGAGAAAAGGTGAACGGGTGGCATCAGATATAGTAAATTGGGAAGAAAAAGGAAATTGAATAATTAATTTGGATAAGAGACACTTGTCAAAAAAAAGAGAGGATGGAACGGAGATAATTATACTAGGAGTGCATGTATTTGCCGGTTTCTTATTTCTCTTTCTAAGTCATAGTTTGTTTGCTAGTCATTAGAGATTTCAGACTTCTAACTCTTCAATTGCTTCATTAAGTTGTATTAGCTAGGACATCGTGTGTTCAAT
>MU685706.1:146358-158645 GCA_026770625.1 Nicotiana glauca
ATATATATATATATATAATAATAATTAATTATAAAAACTGAAATATACATTCTGAAAATATCAAATAAACTGAATATATATATATATATATATATAGATAGATAGATAGATAGATAGAAAAGAAAGACAAAACAAAAAAAAGACTGGACTGACAGAAGAAATAACAAAAAGAAAAACGATCTCTGAAGAAGAAGAAAGAAAGAAAAAACGAGAAGAAGAACTGAAGAAGAAGAAAACAAAGAAGAAATTACCTGTAGAAGGAGCTGCGCAACCCTAGCTCTCTGTTTTTCGAACTGAAGCAGAGCAACAGAAGGAAGAAGAAGAGTCGAGCGAGACAACCCTAGCTTTGTTTTTCTCTAACAGTGAAGAAGAGAAAGTGAGAAGCGTACGTATTCTGACTCTTTTTGTCAATTTAGGGTGTGTTTTGTATAATAAAAAAACAGACCTAAAGGTTTTTTTTTTAAAAAAGGGCCCCTCCCTAGCTCTGTTTTTCTCTAACAGTGAAGAAGAGAGAGTGAGAAGTATACGTATTTTGACTCTTTTTGTCAATTTAGGGTCTGTTTTGTATAATAAAAAAATAGACCCAAATTTTTTTTTTTTAAAAAGGACCCTTCTACGCTTTTACTGAAGAATCGATCGCTTCTCCGCTTCTGCCATGGAAGCGATCGCTTCTCTAGGTCGCCTCGCTTCAGCCTGCAAAAAGCGATAGAGGGTCGCTTCGCGCTTTAAGCGACGAAGCGATCGCTTTTCTAAACACTGTCTCAACTTGTAGAAAGTTTCAGATTGACTCGATCACAGCCGCAAGGGTCGTCAATATTCCTTTCACACATCCTTTTGACAATGTCTTTGTAGAACTTTGGTAAGAATATGTTGAGTGGACATGGTTCTAATTTGAGAAGTTGTGAAAAAATGGAAGAGTTGTGCGTATGCAGGAGCACTAATGTAATTGCATTATTTTGGTAGGACCCTTTGTTTCTTGGTTAAGATTTATAACTAAATTGATTTTGACGAGTATTGCTTGAGGATTTTTTCTTAATACGGACAAGCAGTCCATATATGTTGAAGCTTCCCCCATTCAGCTGATTTTTGACTTCTTTTAGCTTTATTGTTCCATGCCTTAAAATGTAGAATATATTATTGACTATAGTAGAATTTAAGAGAATAAAGTCTGAATAAAACATCAAATTAGAGTAAAACAGTGTGAGAAAAGGTGAACGGGTGGCATCAGATATAGTAAATTGGGAAGAAAAAGGAAATTGAATAATTAATTTGGATAAGAGACACTTGTCAAAAAAAAGAGAGGATGGAACGGAGATAATTATACTAGGAGTGCATGTATTTGCCGGTTTCTTATTTCTCTTTCTAAGTCATAGTTTGTTTGCTAGTCATTAGAGATTTCAGACTTCTAACTCTTCAATTGCTTCATTGAGTTGTATTAGCTAGGACATCGTGTGTTCAATACAGTCCGATTTGCGAGTTGCTTTTTGTATCTCAACTTGTAGAAAGTTTCAGATTGACTCGATCACAGCCGTAAGGGTCGTCAATATTCCTTTCACACATCCTTTTGACAATGTCTTTGTAGAACTTTGGTAGGAGTATGTTGAGTGGACATGGTTCTAATTTGAGAAGTTGTGAAAAAATGGAAGAGTTGTGCGTATGCAGGAGCACTAATGTGATTGCATTATTTTGGTAGGAATAGGTGATTAATACTCCCTCTGTATCACTTTATATGGCATATTCTTTGACCACAAACATTCCATATATTTTCATTAAATGTCTTAAATTTAAAAAAGATTAAGTCATACTTCCTCTTGTCCCATTTTATGTGACACTTTCTTTTTAGTTTGTGCCAAAATAGTACTCCCTCTGTTTCATATTGTTTGAGATAGTTTGACTTGGCACGTAGTTTAAGAAAAAAAAAGAAGACTTTTGAAAGTTGTGGTCTTAAAAACTTAAGGGGTAAAAGATTTATGGGGCCATGCCATTTGTGTGGTTATAAAAGCTTCTCGTTAAGGGCAAAAAGGGTAAAAGGAAGAATTTAAAGTTAAATTATTTCCAAATTTAGAAATGTATCATTTATTTTGGAACAGACTAAAAAAGAAAGTATCTCATTTAATATGAAACGGAGGGAGTAACATCTTTTATCTTTTTGGACACTATCTAATCTCAGCATCCCCGTTTTACTACATGCATTGTTGGGGTCCTCACTTCTACTTATTTAAATTGAAAAGACATGTGGAACTCTCACGACTACTTATTTAATATGGTGCTTTGGTACTTTGCATATAGTTAGCTTACATGTCAGTCTTTCTTTAATTTATTAAACTCCATGGCTAGTCAAATACTATCACATGGGATGGAAGGATTAGTTTTTGACCTACTGTTAATTTTATTTTCAGAAAGATAAAAATAAAATTAATGTCGGAATTGAGACCGACAATTAGAAGGTTGACCCTCAATTTCGAACCCTTTTCATTCCTTTTGAAATGAAGGCTACATAGAAAGTTTGGCTATCTTCTCATTTTTTCGGGGGGTGGGTGGGTTCAGGTACCTTTATTCCTTGCAAAACCTATTTTATAGCCAAGCTTCAAAGTTGAAGTATTTGGCCAAGCTTTTAGAAGAAAAAAAGTGTCTAGAAGCAGAAAAAGTAGCTTCTCCCCAGAAGCACCTTTTTAAAAAGCACTTTTGAGAAAAATACACTTAGAAGCACTTTTTAAAAGTTTGACCAAACACTAATTGCTGCTCAGAAGTGCTTTTCAAATTAATTAACCAAACACAAATTACTTTTCGCCAAAAGTACTTATGAGAAAAGCAGTTGTGAGAAGAAACACTTCTCAAAATAAGTTGATTTTAGAAGCTTGGCCAAATAGGCTATTAAATTGGTTACAAGAGTACCATTGTGTGCTACATTAAAGTGTTTTATGAAAAAAGTTTGTTGTACACTTCTTGTATACTGGAGTTTCGCGAAAATCAAGAAAACTATTAGTTCATTAAAAATCAATACAGACAGTTGATGGAATGAAAAAGGTATCTTAATGCTTTGTACTTCTTTCTCATTATTATGAAACATTCTATATTCTATTTTGGAGTATATGGAACATTGGAACGATAAGAATAGACGAGTACTTTATAGTAATTAGAAAAACGTAAAAGCATTAAGAAATCCTTTTTATTCCAAAGTTATTTTTGGTGTGAGAAGAATATATTTTGTTGGTAATTGGTGAAACTTGGGGTCAATGTTATCAAAGGTGCGGCTAAAGCGCGCTTAAGCCTTGAAGCGAGGCTCAAAACATGTTCAACGAAGTGTTGTCATCAAGTCTCTAAGACATACTTTTCCTTGCTAACGAGCGTGTGAGAAGGCACGGGAATAAATCTTATTCTATTAATTTAAGTGTTGTACAATCCTATTTATATACAGTGATTACATAATAATAGGTATTTACTTCCCGATGTGGGACACTATACATGACTAACTACTTAACACTCCCCCTCAAGCCGGTGTATATAAATCATATGTACCCGAGAACCAGTAAGAGACTTAGTGAAAATATCTGCTGGCTGATCACTCGACTTTAAAAACTTTGTTACAATATCTCCTGAGAGTATCTTTTCTTTGACAAAGTGACAGTCGATCTCAATGTGTTTAGTCCTCTCATGGATCACCAGATTTGACGTAATATGAGGAGCAGCTTGATTATCACATACCAGTTCCATCTTGCTGATTTCTTCGAACTTTAATTCCTTGAGCAACTGCTTGACCCAAACTAGCTTACACGTTGCCATAGCCATGGCCCGTTATTCGGTTTCGGCGCTAGATCGAGCAATTACATTCTGTTTCTTGCTCTTCCAAGAGACCAAATCACCTCCTACCAGAACACAATATCCAGACATAGAACGTCTATTAGAAGATGATCCTGCCCAATCAGCATTTGTGTACCTAACAATCTGCTCGTGGCCTCGATCATCGAATAGTAACCATTTGCTTGGAGGTGACTTTATATACCGAAGAATGCGAATAACTGCATCCCAGTGACTATCACAGGGAGAATCCATAAACTGACTTGCAACACTCACCGGAAAAGAAATGTCATGTTTAGTCACTGTGAGGTAATTCAATTTGCCAACTAGTCTCCTATATCTCGTAGGCAGAAGCTTAGCATTCGGATCCATAAGAGTGTCAACAGGTCTGCAACCCATCATTCCAGTCTCCTCAAGAATGTTTAAGGCATACTTCCGTTGTGAAATAACAATACCTGAGTTAGACTGAGCGACCTCAATACCTAGAAAATACTTTTCTCTGCCTAGATCCTTAGTCTGGAAGTGCTGAAAGAGATGCTGCTTCAAATTAGTAATACCATCCTGATCATTGCAGTAATAACAATATCATCACATAAACCACCAGATAAATACACAGATTAGGAGTAAGAATGCCGATAAAACGCAAAGTGATCAACTTCACTACGAGTCATGCCGAACTTCTGAATAACTGTGTTGAACTTACCAAACCAAGCTCGAGGGGACTGTTTCAAACCATATAATGACCTGCGCAATCGGCATACAAGGCCACTAGACTCCCCTTGAGCAACAAAACCAAGTGGTTGCTCCATATATACTTCTTCCTCAAGATCACTGTGGAGAAAAGCATTTTAATATCTAACTGATAAAGAGGCTACTGACGTACAACAAGAAGACGACCCTTGACCCTTGACCCAAGTGTCACTCACATGTAAAGCAGACATCTCCTCAATCATAGCATGTCGCCTTTCTGGATGAGATAGTGCCTCACCTGTAGACTTAGGGATAGAAATAGTGGACAAAGATGATATAAAAGCATAATGAGATGACGACAGACGATGATAACTTAAACCGACATAATGGGCCTTTCTGGATGAGATAGTGCCTCACCTGTAGACTTAGGGATAGAAATAGTGGACAAAGATGATATAAAAGCATAATGAGATGATGACAGACGATGATAACTTAAACCGACATAATAAGGATTAGGATTAAGTGTGGATCGTATACTTTTCTGGATGAGAAAAGCATTTTAATATCTAACTGATAAAGAGGCTAATGACGTACAACAACCGTGGACAAAAAGAGACGTACATATACTACATACTACTTTAGCCACTGGAGAGAAAGTGTTACTATAATCAAGCCCAAAAATCTGAGTGTAACCTTTTGCAAGAAGACGAGCCTTGAGCCAATCAACCTGGCCATTCTGGACAACTTTGACCGCATAAACCCAATGACAACCAATAGTAGACTTGCCTAAAGGAGGAACAAGCTCCCAAGTGTCACTCACATGTAAAGCAGACATCTCCTCAATCATAACATGTCGCCTTTCTGGATGAGATAGTGCCTTACTTGTAGACTTAGGGATAGAAATAGTGGACAAAGATGATATAAAAGCATAATGAGATGATGGCAGACGATGATAACTTAAACCGACATAATGGGGATTAGGATTAAGTGTGGATCGTACACCTTTGTGGAGTACAATTGGTTGACTAAGAGGAGAAAAGTCCACAGTAGGTGCAGAATCTGGTGCAGGACGTGAATCGCCTGGGCCTGATGCTGGACGTGGACAATGATGATAAGCCAAGGGTGGTGGAGCTGCAGAAGGTTGAATTAGACTGAGTGGTGGAACTGCAGTTGGAGCTGTAGGTGGTGGAACTGCAATTGGAGCTGTAGGTGGTAGAGATGGAGTTGTAGAGGAAGATGAATATGAGATAGTGACTGAATTTCCAAAAGATGAAACTGGTAGCACCTTAGAAATATCTAAGTGATTACCTGGACCTGTGAAGTATGATTGAGTTTCAAAGAAGGTAACATCAGCGGACATAAAGTATCGCTGGAGGTTAGGAGAATAGCATCGATACCCCTTTTGCGTTCTCGAGTAACCCTGAAATATGCACTTAAGAGCACGAGGAGCTAACTTATCTTTTTCTGGAGTAAGGTTATAAACAAAACACGTGCTTCCAAAGACAGGGGGTTGAAGAGAGAACAAAGGTAAGTGGGGAAACAGGACAGAGAATAGAACTTGATTCTGGATAGCTGAGCATACGATTGATAAGATAGGAAGATGTAAGGACTGCATCCGCCCAAAGACGCATTGGAACATGAGATTTGTATGAGTAGGGTACGAGCAGTTTCAATAAGATGTCTATTCTTTCTTTCAGCTACCCTATTTTGTTGAGATGTGTACAGACGAAATGTTTGATGAATAATCCCATGAGACTTCATAAACTGCTGAAATGGAGAAGACAAATACTCAAGGGTATTATCACTGCGAAATGTGCGGATAGAAACCCCAAATTGATTTTGAATTTCAGCGAGGAAGGTTTGAAAAATAGAAAACAACTCGGGCCGATTTTTCATCAAAAATATCCAAGTGCACCTGGAATAATCATCAATGAAACTGACGAAGTAGCGGAATCCCATGGTAGAACTGACTCGACTAGGATCCCAAACATTTGAATGGACTAAAGTGAGAGGTGAGTCTGCTCGATTATCAAGACGCCGAGGGATATGGAAGCGGGCATGCTTACCGAGCTGATATGACTCACACTCTAAAGTGGACAAGTTAGATAAACCAGGTACCATTTTCTAAAGTTTTGACAAATTGGGTTGTCCCAGCCGTTTACGTAATAAATCTTGTGAATCGGTAACAAGACAAGTTATTGAAGGAAGACAAGATGTGAGTCCATGTGATTTGCAAGGATAAGATAATAAAGTCCATCTGATTCATGTCCGGTACCAATGATCTGCCTCGTACTGCTTTCCTGTATAAAAACAAGGTCATTAAGAAATAAAACAACGCATTTAAGTGATTTGGCTAAGCGACTAGCTGGTATGAGATTAAAATGACTATTGGGAACATAAAGAACTGAATCTAAAGGTAAGGAAGGAAGCGGACTTGCTTGACCTATTCCAGTTGCCAAGGTTTGAGATCCGTCGGCCATTGTGACTGTTGGAAGAGATTGAGAATATAAAATAGTAGTGAAAAGAGATTTGTTACCAGAAATATGATCAGATGCACGTGAATCAATGACCCAGGATTTAGAGAATGAAGATTGGGAGATACAAGTCACACTACTATCTGTTTGAATAACAAAAGCGATCCCTGAAGATGTCTGTTTACATGCTTTGTACTGAAGGAACTCAATATAATTCGACAAAGAAATCATCTGGATTGGATTCAATGAATTGGATCCAATGGATTGTGAGTTAAAGGCTTCTGATACGAATGCCATTATAATGTTGCGCCGAAAAAGCAAAAAAAAAAAAAACTTGGAAATTACTGTTATGCCGGTAAAATCACTGTTCACGCCGAAAAAATATAAAAGTGGTCGGAATTTGATTTAAATTGGATGGGTATGTTCGGATTTGCAAGGAGAAGACACTGCCTTGAAGAAGTCTTCCTAAATCATAAATCATTAAGTTGAGAGTGATTTATGTCATAATTAAAATAAAAAATATTGTACCTTTTTCCATACCTTTTTCCACTAAGACTTCTATGATAATAAATTTGAAATAAATCTTTCATTTTAAAAGTATTTATTTATTAACTTTTGTTATGTCTTTACTTTATAATAGTCCTTAAATTTTTGTAATAATTTTTTAAATATTTTTTTTTACACGTTTACAAGATATAATACTTATTTAATTTAATATCTCAATATTAGCTAGTAACTATTTACAAATAATTAGTTATCATGATATTATATGATGAATTATGTGTCAATTTAATAACTTGTTGAAACTTAAAAATAAATGATGCTAGAGTATTATATTTAAATTGTGAGTTATATTTTTATATAAATTCTCTTTCAAATAGGAAGCATATTAAATAAAAGTAGTAGTTTAAGTAAAATACCAACTTATAATATTGAAATTCTTTCAAGATTTATTACTTTTAAGAGATACATATAAGATTTCATATCGAATACATTACTTTTGATGTTTGAATTGTAACGACGTTGCAACTAATTTGCATATTATGATATATGTGATATTTTTCGTATTATTCATAGTCGAATTATAATTTATAATACTTTTTATAGATTATTTGTTATAATTTTGTAATTTTGATGTAATTTTTATAATTATTTTTTATTTTATACTATCTTAAAATTCTTGAAATTAGTAAAATTTAAAGATCTGTGGGACTTACTCCCCATGTTTCAAGGCTTACACCTCGCCTCGTGAGAGGTAAAACGCCTCGCCTCACGCCCCCGCCTTTTAAAACATTGTCTAGCGCTAATCTACTTCCTGTTGGTGTTGATTTTTGCACAACACTGACGGATAGTATGGTTCTTGCGGACAAACCTGTTTTTGTTGGAAAAAGGGCTTTCGGTTGACTGTTTTCTCTTCCCGGAGTCGCTAGAATTTATGCACAGTGATAAATTTCTTACGGTTGCTCTGATACCATGTGAGAAAGCACAAGAGAAATTCTTATTCTATTAACTAAAGTGTTGTACAACCCTATTTATATACGGTGATTACGTAATAATAGGTATTGACTTCCCGATGTGGGACACGATACATGACTAAGTACTTAACAGAGCGTAATTCGGAAGACGCGACACTAAACAGTTGATGTTTCACTTTATCGTACATTTTCTTCAACTTCTTTATCTATATATTTGGTATTTATGCTTATAGATATTAGTCTTGGACACATATATTTGTAGTTTTTCTCTATGTTGGGGCTTTGCGCTTAAAGCCCCAACACCTTAGAGCTTTTTTGCGCTTTTCACCTTTGATAACACTGCTTGGGGGAAACTGGCTCATGAAAAGTCTCATACAGATCTTGTGCATAATACTTGACACCAACTTTGTGTTTATGGAGTAATGAAATTCTTTGACTGATGAAAAAAAAAAAGATTATCTAGGGTGAACTTTTTGAAGGCTCTCGTATTGTACTAATCCAAGTTATTCGCCCAAAATCAACCCCGGTTTTCCAAGATCAGCTAAAGATCTATAAGGCTCGATGTCATGCGGAATGACGTGCATGGCTCTGAGCCACTGATTTGTTGAGTCTCTTCCGTGTCATTGTATCTTACCATGTACTTCTGTTCCTCCACAGTGATCTGATTAACGGTTGCTATAGTTGATTAAAGTTGTGGTAGTCATCTTAACTTCTTTTAATCTTCTCTTATCCTGTACTTCCTGCTGTCCTTCCTTACTGATTCAGAAAAATTGCGAGGAGCAATTAGTAACTTGTAGTTATGTGATTGATAAGCTCCTTGTCATCGGAGTTTTCCATGTTTTATACTCCTATGGGATTATATTTGACTAAGTTGCTTGTGATATATGAATTCTTGCCTAAACGGCAAGATTTGACAGTAACTTTGAGCTATGCCTATCAACCTCGATATAATAATTCATTTGTTTTCAATTTAACTTTCTGAAAAGTTAACCCGGGTCAAATAAAATGGGATGATGGGGGTAAAACAATGCCACTTTTCTTGGAGTATAATTTTTTTCACATGTTGCCCCTGCTCCTGTCAACATATGAAGTGATTGATTTAAACATTGCTGCAATTGCTAACTGGTGACTATAGTCTGGTAATGGTCAAATTCTTTCCGATCTTGCATTAGTATTTCCGAGGAAGTCTAACTCTATCAATTTAATTATGTTTTTCTGCAAATGCTTTTATGCTATTGTTAAAGGTCTTTTGGGTTTATTCTGGTTGATTTAAGTGATTTTTTTGTGATGTGTGCTGCAGAGATTATGCGTCAGGCAGTCAACTTATCACCACCAAAGGATCCAATTCTAAATCGATGTAGAAGTAAATCAAGGTTTGCATCTCCTGGAAGATAAATGTATGTACTTGTGTCCCTAAACTGAAGTCAGTTTGAAGAATATAATTAATGATCCTGCAACCCCAGAACAGAGAGTTAGATGTCTTGGGCAGGTATACGAGCGTGAGGTTTTCTTGAGCCGTTACTACAGGAATATCAGCGCTTGTCAGATAGAGTGAGCTGTTGTCAACCTGTTAATCATATATTATAAAATGTCAATAATTTGCGTTATATTCATTTTGATCATTCTCCTGAGAGCATTGTAAGAAAAATGCAGGCCTTTTTATAACCTATGTAAGTGCTCTCTCATTGTAGTTGCCAATATAAAAACGCAGAGAAAAGTTGAGTTCTCATCTACTGAATTGTTTGTAAAATGTGATATATTAATGTATTTACCGTCTTACAACCTAAAAATTTGCATCCTCCTGTAGACTCTTATACTTCTGTCGCATGAATCTTTAAATGTCAACTGCTGGTTCTAAGCACTTTTTTAATCTCTAAAGTCGTAAGTTGCTAATATTATCTGACTGCATAGGTTGCTCGCCGGCAAGCATATGAAACTTCACATCATACCGGGAATGCCTGTAGTAGTATTGGACCATTAACATTAAGTCAGATCATCTGTGACTGAGAAATGCATGTTGAAATAGCAGTTCTGATGTTCTAATGCCAGAGCAAGATCTAATAATAAAGCAAATTGGACCTGAAGAAAATAAAATTAGTAATCTTTACAGAATATGGTCGAGATTTAGATGTTCAGTAGATTGTCTTATAACAGGTATGTATTACCTTGTGGAGTTATGCTTACTGAAATCTCTATATTGTCAATTGAAATATGTTACTTCCTTTGTCACTATATTGGGGATTCCAACAGTTTCTCCTTCTTAATGATGATTTTTCTAAACTTTTCAATATTTTTAACCGCTTGTTATTCATTGTAATTGTCTACATAGACTGAATATGTGAATTTCTTTAAAAGATTAAGAAATCAATATCTAAAGTCGCGTCTGAAATTTGTTGTCTCAGCAGTTCCTGTGTGGAATAGATAAGTTTATGTTCCTAAATTAGTGGGAAAGCTTGCTTGCTGAATAGCTAATTTATCCATTGAACTCAAAGAAAATATGGCTGGGAATAGGGTCGCGTCGAATATGGTTCGGGTCGAAAATGAGTAATGAAAAAAATGGATAAATTATCCAACCCGATCCATATTTACGGATAAAAAATGGGCACTTTTGGGAAAATTCTTAGTCCCCCTAACTTGAGGAACCTCCTATTTGAGACTTTATAAATATAAAAGTTAGACCCATTGGTTACCCATTTTTTAAATGGATAATATGATTTTATTGATATGTGACCCATTTTTAAAAAGTTTATTATCCAACCTATTTTTAAGTGGATAATATGGGTGGTTAAGTTTTTCCTTTTAACCATTTTACAACCCCCAGCTGAGAATGATTTAAATCATTAAATGTATGTGGTGAAGAAGTCAAAGAAAACACAATTCAAACATTGCTGTTTCCTCTTTCTAAAATCACCGATAAATGTAACTCAAGAGCCGTCCCATGTTTGTTTCCAAAAAAAAAAAAGAAAAATGTTTCCAAGTCACCAAACACGATTTAACATGTCTAGGCAAAGATTTACCAATTAAGATAATGAATCAACTCATCAAGATCTTAGCATTCAATATGTTCCCGGACAAAGATCTAACAAAGCATATTTCATGGAGCAAAAGAAAAGGGATTTGATTGGTGAGTGAACAAAGGCTGTTCAGATTTTTTCTTTAGCTTTAAGATTCGGGAATTTTTCATAAAACACCATCTTTTTGATCTAATTAACCATTTATAGATACCCTTTGCTATATTACGTGTTATAAATACCTTTTATGTTTTTATATAATGTATTTCATGTATTTAAGTTATAGTATTCATTAATACAGCCAAAAATATATGCGTAAAATCTGGAATTACAGCTAAGTTTGACATGTATTTAGCTATATTCAAGCGACATTTACATTAAATACAGTAACGTATCTGCGCTAAAAACGGAAGGAAATAAAATCACATGATATTCTCCTAATTTAACTCAACGAACTAAACGATCCCTCATTAATCTGTATTTGAAAGATACATAATAAAGATTATAGCTGAATAAAGAGAAATACATATGAATAATACATTTGAATACAACAAAATACACCTTAATTCATCTGAATAAAATACTTGAATACAATAAAAATATAACTGAATACAGCTGAATAAACTCTTGAATGCAATAAAATACAACTAACTTCTGCTGAATAAAATAGTTGAATATAACTAACTACAACTAAATACAACTGAATACAGTTGTATAAAACACTTGAATACAAATAACTACTGCTGAATAAAATAGTTAAATATAATTGATCTCCCACCCTAGCTTCCGATATACTTTTCAAAATCATGCCATTACAGAGGCTGAAGAATTGTCGACAT